>JACXGM010003823.1:7518-24013 GCA_016801145.1 Umbra pygmaea
GTGTGTGGCTTAAATACTGAGTGAGTGTGAGCAGGTGAATGGAATTTGGTTGATTGAGTCCGGGTATGGGAAATGTAGTTCAGAACAGGCAAGACTGGGGAAGCTGTAGTCCACAGGAAGAAGAACTGGGGAATGGGAATTGTAGTTCTGAGCAATATAGACCAGGGAAGTGGCAGTTTCCAGGGAAGGGGAACTGGGAGACATTACAGAACCCCCCCCCCCCCCAAGGCGCAGCTCCTGAGGCGCCAAAAGGTGGACATGCCACAGGACACCAGGTAGCAGAAGACCCACGCAGGAGACCGCAGCTGCAGAAACCAGGCTGGCGGAGGCACACCAGGGCGAAGAGACAAGTAGACAGGGCTGGAGGATGGAGCCATGGCGGGCCGGAGGGCGGAGGCAGCAGCAGCGGCCCGGAGGGACGAAGAATCAATGGTGGTCCGGAGGATGGAGGCAGCAGCGACGGGCCGGAAGGACGAAGCAGCAACGGCAGGCCGGAGGGCGGAGGCAGCAGCAGTGGACCGGAGGGACGAAGAATCAACGGCGGTCCGGAGGATGGAGGCAGCAGCGACGGACCGGACGGCTGAGTCCGGGCAGGTGGAGGTCCGGCTGAGCAAGGGAGAAGCGGAAGCCGAGGCGAAGGCGGACCAGGCACCGGAACCACAGCAGACACAGGAATCTGCAAGAACATAGCATAAACAGACAGAGACAAACAGACAGACACAGAGAGGGGTACAGAGACCGGGGCATGCGCACGCCCGAGGACAAGCTCTGGAGCAGGGACTAGGTTAGGAACCGGCACGGTGACAGGGGCAGACACTGACACGGGGACAGGGGCAGACACTGGCACTGGGAGAGGAGCGGGACATGGCACTGGGAGAGGAGCGGGACATGGCACTGGGAGAGGAGCGGGACATGGCACTGGGAGAGGAGCGGGACATGGCACTGGGAGAGGAGCGGGACATGGCACTGGGAGAGGAGCGGGACATGGCACTGGGAGAGGAGCGGGACATGGCACTTGGAGAGGAGCAGGACATGGCACTGGGAGAGGAGCCGCCTCTGGGATAAGGGCAGGCTCTGGGATTAGGGCAGGCTCTGGGATATGGTTAGGTGCCAGGGAAGGGTCATGGTCAGGCAAGGTTACGGTGACAGGCAAGGTTACGGTGACAGGCAAGGGCTCAGGGACTAGGGCAGTCACCAGGACTGAGTCAGGCATTGGTAAGGGGACTGGAGGAGGAACTAGGAAAAGCTCTGGCTCAAGGACAAGGACAGGCCTGGGGACAAGGCAAGGCTCAGGTTCGGAGACAAGGCAAGGCTCAGGTTCGGAGACAAGGCAAGGCTCAGGTTCGGAGACAAGGCATGGCTCAGGTTCGGAGACAAGGCATGGCTCAGGTTCGGAGACAAGGCATGGCTCAGGTTCGGAGAGAAGGCATGGCTCATGTTCGGAGACAAGGCATGGCTCAGGTTCGGAGACAAGGCATGGCTCAGGTTAGGAGAAAAGGCAAGACTAAAAAAAACAGCGGCCTCTGGTGGCCGGGGAGTAGTGGAGACCTCTGGCGGACTGAGCGTGCTGGAGACCTCTGGCGGACTGAGCGTGCTGGAGACCTCTGGCGGTCTGAGCGTGGTGGAGACCTCTGGCGGTCTGAGCGTGGTGGAGACCTCTGGCGGTCTGGACAAGGTGGAGACCTCTGGCGGTCTGGACAAGGTGGAGACCTCTGGCGGTCTGGACAAGGTGGAGACCTCTGGCGGTCTGGAAACTTGGGTGACCTCTGGTCGTCTGGACAAGGTGGAGACCTCTGGCGGTCTGGAAACTTGGGTGACCTCTGGTGGTCTGGACAAGGTGGAGACATCTGGTGGTCTGGAAACTTGGGTGACCTCTGGTGGTCTGGAAACTTGGGTGACCTCTTCTGGTCTGGAAACTTGGGTGACCTCTTCTGGTCTGGAAACTTGGGTGACCTCTACTGGTCTGGAAACTTGGTTGATCTTAGCTGGCCGTGGAGCGGAAACACTGGCCTCTTGTGGCCGTAGAGAGGAAACACCGGCCTCTTGTGGCCGTAGAGCGGAAACACTGGCCTCTTGTGGCCGTAGAGCGGAAACACTGGCCTCTTGTGGCCGTAGAGCGGAAACACCGGCCTCTTGTGGCCGTAGAGCGGAAACACCGGCCTCTTGTGGCCGTAGAGCGGAAACACCGGCCTCTTGTGGCCGTGGAGAGGGAACTGCGACCTTTTGTGCCCAAGGAATTTGGGCGAGTAGAGTCCTACCAGGACATCGAGAGGCCCCAATGGCTTCAAAACAGGGCATTAGCTGAGGGGATCGGGTGAGCAGCCGCTTCACGAGGAAGATCTCAGCCTCTGTCTGGAGTGACCCATAACCGGCCCTCCATGTGAAGAACTGGCTAACCAAGTCTGGACGGGCATTGATGACTTGGCCGCATTGGTTCATCCACTCCCGATAGTCCCCATCCACTTCGGGGTCGTTCCTTAATTCATTGAAGATTAAATCCCTCTGGGAACTGAGGCCGGTGGCCATCTTGGAACTGGGGCTGGTAGCCATCTTAGAACTGGGGCTGGTAGCCATCTTAGAACTGGGGCTGGTAGCCATAGTGGAACTGGGACTGGTAGCCTTCTTGGTACTGGGGCGGGTAGCCATCTGTGGACTGGGACTGGGTGCCACAGTCTTGGAACAGGAACTGGGTGCCCTCTTTGGAGCTTCAAAAGGGGCAGGTGTCTCAAAGACACGACGGGGAAGGATGTAGTCCCCATCCATAGCCTCCCTGACTAAAAAGTCCTCATAGGAGGCTTCGTAGAGGTCCCATAGTGGATCCTCCTGGGCCCAGCCACTGTAAACTGGATCACTCCCAGCCATTTTTAGAATAGGGCGAGGTATTCTGTAATGATACTTCCCAGAGGTAAAAGTGAACAATAAGGTTTATTTAATTCAGGCAGTCAAAAGCAAGGGATCCGACCAGACTTGCAAACAGCAAAGTATAGGCTACGGTACAATAGGGTTTAATTCCAAGGCAGAATTATCCAAAACAAGGCAGAGGTCAGACCGGAATAGCAAATAGCTAATATTAGGCTAAAGTACCATAGAGAAATCCATGGTAGAATAATTCAGGTACAAGGCAGAGGTCAAACCAGAACAACAATACACGAATGAATGCTTAGTAAGAAGAAACAGTACTTACAATACCTCGCAAAGAGGCTATGGTGTGTGTGTGGCTTAAATACTGAGTGACTGTAAGCAGGTGAATGGAATTTGGTTGATTGAGTCCGGGTATGGGAAATGTAGTTCAGAACAGGCAAGACTGGGGAAGCTGTAGTCCACAGGAAGAAGAACTGGGGAATGGGAACGTTACAAGAATATTTTACTGTAGCTCAAAAGCAAGTTTAGTAAAGTCTAGGGATGGGCCAATACCAATTTTTATTGGAATGAGTACAAGAATATTTAATTTGGGGTACTTGCCGATACGAGTACAGATACAAGTACTTTTAATAACTATGCCAAGTCACATTTATCAAGATAATCTGCTATTTCTTAGATGTTGCTCAGCCAATTCAAACGCTACAAAAGTAAACATTCCTACATATCCAGACGAACATCATTTGCATTGCAGGTCAAGAATTTGTTTTTAATTTTTTATAGTTTATGTCTCCTTCTCTAGATAAAATGAGAGAAACACCTTTGTGAAAGTGAATGCAAAAGCAGCATGTTTGTGTTTGCATTTGTGTCACGCTTCGGATGAGGAACAGGCTGAATTACCAGTAGATTCAACAATATCAATTTATTCATAAATTTAAACAATCCCGCAGGAGATCTCATAAAAATGAATAACTAACTGAAATAGCTTATACTTGAGAGATATACAAAATAAACCAAACGGAACCGAGAACTAGAAAATCAAGGGAAGGCAACTCACAAAACGGTGGGATTAGAATAATAGGATACTTAATCAAGGCAGACTCTGGTACTTACGAAGATTATACTATGACAGGGGAAATTCCACAATGACCAACAACTCAACACAGGTAGACTAGAACAGTGGTTCCCAAACCTCTCCTTGGGGAACCCCACACAGTCCGTGTTTTTGTTTAAACCCTGAAATGGCACACCTGATTCAATTAGTCAAAGGTGTAATGTGTAGTTGACCAATTTAATCAGTTGTGTCATTTCAGGATGAAAATAAAAACATGGCCTGGCTGGAGGTCCCTGAGGAGAGGTTTGGGAACCACTGGACTAGAACTAAATAGTGGTTTGATTACTAAAACAGTGCAGCTGGGAACATAATAAACAAAAAGGATTGGATAACTAAAACATGTGACACAAAAGGCAGGAAAATGAACAGAACAAACCAAGTATGGGCATGACACTTAAGGGAGAAACCAAAGACCTGGAATGGACTAAACTGAAATAAACTAATACAAGGGAGTGGCTGACAAACACTGACATATAAATCATGAGGGATACATAGACTACACCACTAGAGGGAGACAAATCACAGGATAAACACTGGGCTATATAGAATACAGAAACCCATGGAAAACACAACAAAGCATGAGGAACAAACTAAACAAAGGAAAAAGAATTACATAATACAAGAGTCTAGATCAGATCCAGGCCGGTGTGGGAAGGGGGTCGTCACAATTTGGACTAAGCATTGCAGACGTTTTGTGAGAATGAGAATGTCTGTTTGAAATGACTTTCTCCAAACAGGGATAATGACCTAATGATATAATATTCTGTTATGGTATTTGATTGTTTTATTATAAACTGCACACAATTATAGCTGCACTATAACTGTAATCTATTGAACAAAATTTAAATAGGCTACATCATATTTCTTTTAAATTATATTTCTTAATGTTAGTATGTCAACTATTTTGTAAACCCAGGTACACAGCCGGAGTGGCATAGTGGTTAAGGTGGCTTTGAGGAAATGCCCATGTCGTGTGTTCAAGTCCCTGCAAAGGCATATGTTATTTTATCTCAGTATATTTAGGACACATTCAAATTGTATAATACTGTATCACTTTTGTGATTAATCATCTATATTTGCGAAGAATCAATGTACCACACAGCTCAGCAGTGTGTGGTAGGGATATGCACAGAACAATGATCATTTGTTAACTAACAAACTATCGGTTGTATGCTTTCACTGAAGACAATAAACACAACTGTAGTATCCATTTTCCAATTAAAATTGGATTGTTATAAACTTTAAAGACAAAACTTTCTTTATATGCCAGTTTCTGCTGTCAAGGAAGATGAATGTCGGCCATGATTTCGTCTCGTTCCAGGGCGTTCCTCCTGCCGTATTCTACAGTACACCCGTGTTCCTCCTCCCTAATTTAGCCTACTAGTTTGCAAATACTGGTACTGTAAGCCTCTGAGCTTTTCAAGTTGTTCAGTCTGCCCATCGCTAGCAATGGATTCACAGAAATAACAAAAAATGTCTCCATAGGTAAATTCTGGCTGATTTTTTCATATCATTGGTGAAATTTTTTCATATACAGTATGAAAACCATTGAGTTTACATGTAAATGCGGCTCTATTCATAGCGTTGCCAACGTGTTGAATAATTTGCTCCCCGAGAGCTCAATCATTATAATATTGTTTCTAATACATTTCGTCATGTCCTGGTCCACAGTCAGCATGGAAATTCGAACTGCAAACGTAACGAATGATCATTGTTCTGTGCATACCCCTACCATCTTACACTGCTGAGCTGGTGGTATATTGATTCTTCACAAATATAGATGATTATTCACAAAAGTAGCGTTGTGACGAACACGGGAATCTCCAGGAATGCTTGAAGAACAAGTATATTGTTGCCTCCCATTGCCTAGCATCCACTGACGTATACTGTTCGAGACAAGAGATGTAGTTCCAAAGCGATCTCTCTTACTGTAAGTCATGGGAAAAAGTTCTGGTGACATTTTTTACCTATATCTTGATATTTAAAAAAATATAAGATAATATTTCCCTACACAAAAGCAATGCCTAAAATTCACAATAGTTATCAAAGTCAATCTCGTCACAATCAAATTAGTACAATCAGTAATAGATGTATTGTACTCATTACTAGTTTATGATGTGTCCATTACTACAGCAGTTTATGAAAGCAGTAACGAACAGTTTATGATTAATAGATGTACCCCTTACTATTTTTAGATGAACAAAATGAACAACGGCGATCTCTAATACAAATAAAAGCAGTAACGATCAGTGTATGATTAATATACTGTAACACCAGAGATATACAATGGTGGCAGGCTGGAGTCGAACCTTGGTCGCCTGGTTAATAGACCTTAGTTGTTTCCACTACACCATCACGACCATATGCATTCAACATGTTTTCAAAAGAGTTGAGTTTAACTGATTAGACTGTGTAGAATTTTGTAAATGAAAAGGTATTTTAAATATACATTAGGCAGTTTACATGAGACAATTATATTGTATGACAATAGTTTAATGACTAAAGCGCTACAAACAATACATTCAGAATGTAGTTGTTTTAATGATAAAATTATCTGTAGTGTACAACGTGTTTAAGGGAAATGATTTAGATGAATGTGCACCCTGGAGCCATTTAAAGTTGTGTCTACATTTTGTGTAGTTGATTATTAACAGTTCTTAATAGTGTCTGTATTCCATTTCTTTAGGTTTGCATCATATGATCTACTGATGCGTTTCTGGGGCTTGATTGCAAACTCTCCACCATACATGGTCAGTGTTCAACAAACACAAAGAGGAGCTCTCGCAGAGTCAAATGCTACAACCCATTCCCAGCAGCCCATTGACAAGTTTTTCCTATTTTTGAATTACCTTGCCCTTGGGTACAAGCAATGGGACCTTGCTGACCGGTACAGTATCCATCAGTCCACGGTCAGCAGAATCACAAGAACATGGAGCAATTGAGGCGTGTCTTGTACACATGCGCCTCAAATTAATTGGAATGTCAAATGAAAAACACGGCTAACACCCTCGTTTTTTGGGTTGTATATAAATGTCTTATATGTCATTAAAGCTTAGAATTTTGGGGTTCTAGCAGATATTGCGATATTAGTGTAGCTCTAAAATTCACAACATTACAACTACTTAATGTCATCTATGCATCTTGAAAACATTTTTTTCTTCACTTCATAGAAAATAAAATAAGGAATAAAATCAAAGTTCACAAATGCAATATTTAAGTTATATATACATGTCTCATATGTCCATAAAGCTTAGATGTTGGCGTTCTAGCAAATATCTTGGTTTTAAAATAGCTATGACAACAAGATAATTTTTAGTCATAATATGACATAAATAGCCAGTAACAAACGCTGGTAGCTTGTTCACTCAGCTAGCTATTTTTGTACCTCAAATGAAATCGAATGTCAAAAAGAAACACGGCTAACACCCTCATTTCTTAGGTTATATATATATATATATATATATATATACACACACACACACACACACACACACACGTGTTATAACTCCTTAAAGCATAGGATCTTGCAGTTCTAGCAGAAATCTTGGTTTTAGTGTAGCAATAAAATTCTCAATGTTACGACTGCGAGTTTCAACTATGCATATTGCAAACAGTAAAGTTTTTCTCTTCTCAATTAAAATGCAAATGCCGACTAGAAACACATTTAATACGCTAAATTTTTAGGTTATATATAAATGTCTTATATGTCCTTAAAACCACTTCATCACATGTCAGCCCAGATTTTTTTGGCTCTGTAACATGTAACCTCATATAAAGCCTGCAGTCCCTGAGATTGGACGCTTATCAACCAATCAAATATTACTCTTCATGTCATAATTTGAAAAAAAGCCAGTACACTGAAGAGAGGCATGGCAGCACTGCGCTTAAAAAACACAGAAGTAAACTACATTTGCAACTCTTTTATTAACATTTATTGATATTTTTACCAGTACTTCATCGATTGTATGTTAAATAGAACAATTGCACTAATTAAACAAAAAATTCAGTTGTAGAATTGCACATTTTTAATCAGGATTTTTCCAAAATGTTCTGTCCATTAGAATGGACAGTGGGTTTGAAAAGCCTTTCACTGAAAAAAGAGCTCCACTGATGCTGCTTGACCTTTCCCATACAAAACATCTATATCAGAGTACTAATACAATGTTATTAATAAGTGAAAACTACTTTATATGAAGAATATACAGCCCTTGAAGTACTTGAACTTTTAGCTGAAGGAAACGTCTCAGATTTTGACATTGTGGGGAGTGATGAGGAAGACAGAGATGCAGAAGGTGCTAGATCTCCAACAGTTGGTGAGTAAATGAATGTTAGGGTAAGCTAGCTAAGACAGTTCAATATATATATATTCTAATCTATCAAGGTGCCACAACCGAGCTTTCTGAGCGATGCAGAAAGGTTTTGGGGCATGGAGCTTCTGTTGTCACCCACCTGTGCCAGAGAATCGAGGCTCCCAACCATAAGCTATTTTTTGACAACTTCTTCACCACCTACAATGTCCTTGAGGTTCTTGCAGAAAAGAAAATCTATACTGCTGGAACTGCATGAGTTTGCCGCTTTGCGAAACCCCCTCTGAAGACAGACAAGGAAATGTCAAAGAAAGAGCGGGGGAACCATGATGAATTTCGGAGTAGGGATGGAAAGGTAGTTCTGGTATAGTGGTTTGATAACCGGCCTGTTTTGCTGGCCTCTTTCTTTGTTGGTGAGGGAGAAGATGAAGTTGGGAGGTGGGAGCAGAAAGAGGGGCGGTTTGTGAGAGTCAAACGTCCAGAGGTTGTGAAGAAATACAACAAGGCCATGGGAGGGGTGGACAAACTTGATCAACTAATCAGCCTATACAGGATCAATATCAGGTCCTGCAAATGGCCACTGTGCATGATTACTCATGCCTTTGATGTTGCTGTAGTGAACAGCTGGCTTGAGTATTGCAGAGAAAATGAGAAAATCATGGATCTCCTTGAGTTCAAAATGAATGTGGCCGAAGCGCTTGTACCTGTAGGGAAGCCACATGCTTCAAAGAAACGAGGGAGGCCAAGCAGCAATACAGCCAGTCCATGTACCAGTCCAACTCCACATGATGGACAAAAGAGAGGATCAATGGAACAAAGGCCAATTCTTGAAGTCCAAACCGATATGGTTGACCACATGCAAAATTATGATGCTAAAAAGGAAGCAACAAGATGCAAATTTCCAGGTTGTTCTGGAAAAACATGTATTTTGTGATAAGTGCAAGGTGCACTACTGCTTTGTGTCACAGAGAAACTGTTTCAAAGATGCACACTGAAAATGACTATTGATTCATTTCCAAAAAGTTCAGTATGTAATAAATTCACCAAATGTACAATATATGAAGCAAAAACCTTTAAACACAAGTTGGAATGTTATAATGGTCTGTTTGTGACCTACAATTATATCTAAAGTGTAGATCAACAATTTGTATATTTTTCCTTTTATTTGAAGTTGGTATTTTGTTTCTGAAGTACAACATGTTTGACCTGACGTCCATTGAAATGGAAAAAATAATTTGCAATTAAACATAGTTGAAATTTTTATTTTTATTACTTCGTCTCATTTATGGATGCCTTATGAACTGAGAAAATGCATTTTTTCGATTTTCAGAAACTTGGAACATAATTAAGGCCTGAAAGGGTTAAAGCTTAGAATCTTTAGGTTCTAGCAGATATCAGTTTTAGTGTAGCTATAAAATTCACAATGTTATGACTACCTAATGTCAGCTATGAGTCTTGAAAACAATTATGTTTTTTTCACTTCAAAGAAAATACAATAAGGAATAAAATCAAAGCTCACAAATGCAATATTTAAGTTATATATAAATGTCTCATATGTCCTTAAAGCTACACGTCTTGAAAACAATTACATTTTACTATAAACATAGGAATCCACATTTAGAAAATAACATATTTTACTAAAAAATATAGTGCTTACAGTCATAACTCCTTCTTTATGGTCATCAAAGGGGTCCCAGTTATGACAAAGTATAGTTTTCCCAGGTAAAATCCATCTATGTGAAAATTGCAATATCTTGACCGGACCGTTACCGAATGTATCCGCAAAAAAATTGAAGAACTTTGTGTATTTGAACCGCGGGCCTGCACTTCTGAACAAAAAACGGATGTGAAATGTGTTAAACAGCTCAGCAATTTTGGCATATACATCATCCTTATGAAACAGAGATCTGTGCTAGAATAACAATTTTAACTGAAGATTGATAGAGATCATTTACGAAAGATATTTGTTGTTCGTCTCACAACCCAGATGTAAACGTCATCATGGTGCATTCTTGCTACAACTCATTTACTGTTCACTCAATCATTCTAAAATGTTAGCCATGTGTCCAGCCCCTAAGCAACATGACTATAAGTGGTTCCAGCACCCAATCTTAATATATGGCTTTGTAGGGTTCTCTCAAAGAGGATGTAGAAAAATATAAACAGAAATTAATTATGCATTTTCTTTATTTCATCTTGTGCCATATTCACTGTGTGTATTATTTTAAATGAATTTTACATATCTAAAAATTTCAAAGTATTTTCTTTAAAAAAAATATCGTATGTTTGTCCTTGCCTCAGGTCCTGTGTAACAAGAGGTTAACTTTGGGTATGTTTTTTTAGGGAGAATTTGACAATTAAGGGGCGACCTCTTTGACAATTAAGAGGTTAACAGGTATGTCTCCAACTTGCTCTTGACCAACATGTCACTGATTATAGCCTCCCATAGAACACTTTGACACTTCATGCTATGCACCTGTGGAGACATACTCAGGCCCAGTGGACTACATTTTATTAGATTTCAAATACAATATAATGTGTTGAAAAATGAATTTGTTAGTAGAAATCCTTATTGTATTGAAAATCCACATGTTTAAAAATATTTTAATGGACTCATACATTATATACAAAACACTTTCAAAATTACACACTTTCAAACATACAGTCTTTTGTAGCACACCAAACACTCCCCATGTGTTTGTTTTACTCCCCATTTAAAGATGGCCTACTTTCTCTCCAGGGGCCTCATTTATAAAACTTTGCGGTGGATTTGAGACAGAAGTGACGTACGGACGAAATATGGGATGTGCGTACGCAAAGAAATATTCAGATTTGTGAAACTGTGCGCATGCACGTCCTACGCAGTTTTCCCTTTATAAATCACAATCAAGTCTAATACGTGGCGCAGCTTTTGCGGCTACATGTCACGCCCATTTTTGGCCATAAATAGTCAGTGAAACGCCCCAAAATTAATACTCATTGATTGAGAAATCATGGCAAACATAGAGGAAATCCAAAAAAAGCAATTTCAATCAATGTGAAAAGAGGTGGAAAATGTTGTTTGAAGGGCACAGTGTGCCTATTACCAATGCCGAAAAGGCGTTGGAGTGGTAAAAGGTTGCAGAAACTGTGAGAAAGTCGAAGTGGTCAGATATCAGTTGATATCAATGCATTCATCGCAAAAGTGTTGTCTGCCAAGGGTGGGGGAAAATTGGTTACATTAGAGCAACATGTCTGCATCACTAATTATTTTGACATTGGATGAATGCAAATGCTTTAGATTAATTAAAGCATGTTCTTTCTCATTTGTTTACCTTATGGCAACATGAGTGCAGTCAATAGCACCAATTACAATTGGGAAACCGGACTTAGCTGCAAAATGTGCATTTTTGTTTGCCTGTTCACCCGCCGTGTATGGAAACTTCATGTAATTATGCGACAAGCCTATTATACCAACTAACACGCCTGGAATGTTGAGTTAATTCTTTGCAAAAACCCCTTTGTTCTTTAAAAAATATGTGCTCATTCATGTGCAATTACTTCCACCAAACTAATCAAAGTATTTTCGTAAGCGTAGAATCTTCCATTCACAATACATACAACGTTGCCGCTCGAATTGCGGCAGCCATGTTAAGCCTCCATCTTTAAAATACATTATTCAAAGAGAGACATACCTGGAAATTCAAGCTCTGCCTTTAGCGCTTTTACACTATTGGCACTGTGACGAATGCCAGGGGGAGATTACTCACGACTGCTGGCAAATTTCAAAGTCTGTTGAAGATGTAAGTTCATGCCTATTCCCGAGGACATGTAATGGCAGCGCTGGCCCAAGCTGTACAGTAGGCAAGAACGTTCGCCTGGCCACACAAACTCGGATTTTTGGTTTCAAAATAATAGCGCTCGTGGTTCATTGCAATAATCATAATTAATTCATTGCATAGGTATTGTCCATGTTCATGATTGGTTAAATTTGTATTTTGTTGAAATAAAACAGACTCTAGTGAAAGTTTTTCAAATGTAATTGTGTTTTCACATGAGACAATGGCAATTTATTCTATCAAATTGTGTGTACATCATATTTGTTACTTTTATTAATAAAACATGTTAAATTATTATTTTTGCTATCACTTGCTCTTATTGTTTATTTTTACACACAATACAATTGCATTTGGTTACAATTCAGGGGCTGTGTAGTGAATTAACAATGATTATTGCAATGATTTCAAGAATGCAGCTTTAAAGTGTCAACAAAGTCGACTGATTTATTATATTCTAATAAATGCACCTGAAAAATATAAATAGTGGAGTATTTCCTCTAGGAGTCACTGAGCACTGCCCTATTGCATGTGTTAGAGACGTCAAAAAGCAGAGGGCCAAACCTTGCATTATCACAATGAGAAATTATAGACATTTCAATGAACAAACTCCAAAGCAATGTATTAGTATCTTTAATGACATTGCAGATAAGCACACTCCATACACTAAGGTTAGGGTGAGGAACAGGTCAAACCTATGGTTTAATTCAGACATCTGCTACTATTTGTAAAAGAGATGTTACATGGGCTAATGCAAGAGTAACAGACTAGCTCTGACAGGCTGATTTTCAGGCAGCTGAGAAACCTGACTATTAGGCTTATTAGGAAGGCAAATTATGATTACTATGTGACATCTCAAAATGATTGTTATCGGAAATCCAGCAAAATAACAAAAGAAAAGTATGTACACAACCCTGCCAAAACAGGTTGTGTGGGACAATGGACTCATTACTGACAAGAATGCTTTTGTTAATGCGTTTAATAATCACTTTGTTGCAGCAGGCAACCTTTTTGAGAAAATCCCTGTTTCCCTCTGGGGCTAGGGAACAGGTTGCTGCTGAAGATACTATGCAGGGATGTTCAAGCATTTTGTCTAAATGGTTTCACAAAAAATAAAAGTTACGGAGCTATGGATACTAGGAAGTCATCAGGGGCTGACGGTCTTTACCCAGGGCTGCTGGTTAGAGCTGCACCAATTATCTCTGGTGCTCATACTCATATTGTTTACCTTACAATTACCTCTTATTACTACTTACAAGTTAACTACTTATGTGTTGCCCCTACACAAAGGTGGGGATTCTGGTGTCCTTAATAATTATAGATCCAAATCTAAATGGTCTTGTCTTGCAACCATTTTTTCAGTCACTAGGAAATGTTCAGCTGTGCACCTTCCTATTAGACAACTGCATTCTAAATAAATATCAGTCCGGGTTCAGAACCCGAGGCACATAACCATCACAGCCACTACATTGGTTGTGAATAATATTGTTAAAGCTGTTGATAGACAAATGAAACTGTATTGCCTTATTTATTGACCTGTCAAAAGCCTTTGATACAGTTGATAATTTGCTACTGCTTAACACTAAAACCTAGCCTGACTTCGTCATACTCATATTCTAGTCAGAATGTGAGTCTGATACTGCTCACTTAAATTGGATAGACCTACACCCAATCAGAGCAACGCAGTAAGTGACAGAGCCATCTGATAAATTACACTTTTGCAGAATCCCATAGGAAGGTCGGCAAAAACATATTTACGCTCGACAAATGCCTTGATTGCAGTTCTCTGTTTGACTTTTACAATTTATTTACTGTCGATGTCTTTCACAACAGACGCGATAGCGGAATCCATACATCTCAATTCTCCAGCTGCAGTCATCTTAGTTGTAAACCAGTTCAAACCAAGCACTCTTTGATGACGTGATGATTACGTAACTGCAGATCATCTGTCCATCATCATATAAAGCCCGCCCTGGCAATTTGATTGGCCCGACGATTTCTGAACCGATCATAATTACTCCTCAATGGACTGAGTCCAGACCGAACTTCCTGACCAAAAAAATGTTGTGGGCGGGGTTTGGGCTGGCATCCAGGCTAACTAGAACCGCCAAAGGCCGACGCCATGAAAGCTACACCCTCCTCCTTCCTTGACTTTTCCTAAATGTGTGTATTTTACATTATTCCGTTGTCCAATTTCAAAAATTTCAAACAGAAAGCTTTTTATCAATGATTTCCATGTTTTTTACCCCTAATTACTACTAATACCGCCAAAATCTGATGCCACCTAACGTAGGTACCAAGCCAATTATCTGTTCCCCAGACGCTAAGCAACCAAGACGCTAAACACCTCTCACTGAATGAATGCTTTCAATGGCTCAATGGCCAATAACCACAGACAAAAGATCTTTAGCCCTGGCTAAGAATTAACTAAATAATGTGTATCATGTCGTAAAATATTTTTAACTTTAGTCTTTGCAATATAATGTAATAATTAGTGCTGTCAGTTAAACGCGTTATTAACGGCGTTAACGCAAACCCATTTTGACGGCATAAATTTTTTGATTACGCGATTAACCCAAATCCAGGTCACAACAATTGGCCTAGCAACCTTTGTAGTTTTTTCACATGCTGTTGCAACAACTAGGGGCGCAGATGGCTCAGTGGGTAGGGAGCCAGACTTGTAGTCAGAAGGTTGCCAGTTCGATTCCCGACTGAGCCAAATGGCGTTGTGTCCTTGGGCAAGACACTTTACCCTAATTGCTTCCAGGTCGTTGCTGTAAATAAGAAATTGTTCTTAGTCAACTTACCTGGTTAAATAAATAAAAAAAACTAGTAACGTTACAAAAACTACAACCCCACACCGGATCTAGCTAGAGTGGAAACAAAACAACAGGCACCGCAAACACACTTGTTTTGGCTTGCGTTGCGAGCTGGCAAAAGAGTAGTAAGCTATGTTACGTTTTGAGTGGATGGCGAGCGCGAGACGCCGAAAAGGAGGCCAATAAAATTCTGAATGGAAAGTTTACTTTTAAAAAGTTGCCAAATGGTTCCATTGACAAGACCAAAGTGATCTGTGTGTTTGGTCGTGAAATGAGCTATCATTGCAGCACGTCAAGTCTGAAATATCACTTAATGGCAAAGCACACAGCTGATGCGAATTCTCCGCCCCCTTGTCAAAGCCAGGCGACAATGGATGACTTCAGACAGTATGCCAATGTTGTTTTCAATAAAAAAAACATTTGCACAAAGCAAGCCGATCCACTTTTCCATGTAGATAAGAGCATTAAAATGAGAAAAAAATGGGACAAAAAGAAATCAAGATTTAGAACAGATAAAAATGTGCGATTAATTGCAAGTTAACGATGACATTAATGCGATTAATCACGATTAAATATTATAATCGTTTGACAGCACTAGTAATAATTAAAGTGACTGGTTATCATGTGTTAAATGAGTTGAATTGTCACTTAATATTTTTCAACAACGAAATGCTGCTTCTCATAATTCAACATTTTACATAGGTTACACTTATGTTGTAGCAAAATAAATAATTGAATAATATTTGTATTATAAGTAGGCTATTTGTTGTTACCATAATCCTTAAAATCACAATTGGCCAAATGTCGCTGCGTTTAAACATGTAATTATCCATATCAGATATAGCCTATTACACTAACTAAAAAAATATGTTATCAGTTCGCATAACGCCTGACATAAATGGAAGGACAGAGGGATTTATGAAACAACTATTGGATGCCCAGGAAGTTACATGATTATGAAAATGACATAAAAGATTAAATGTCTGTAAACACGCTTCAAGTCTATGGGCCCTATTTTAACGATCTAAAACGCAAGTATCAAACGCGAAACGCAAGTTACATTGTGGGAGGGTCCCGGGCGCAGTTGCTATTTTACGGGCGCGATAAATTATTCTTGCGCCCAACGCATATCTAAAATTGGTAGGTCTAAAGTAGCTTCATTATTCATAGGTGTGGTTTGGGCGTAACGTGCAATAAACAAATCACATTCCCTTTAAGAGCAGGCCCGCTTGTTCCATGGCGGATTGCTATTATAGCGGCGATTTTCTATTGATTTTTCTTTTTACAAAATGTAAATAAAGAAATGTCACAAGACATAGCCTACTTTCCGATGTTTTGGACTCACTCTCACTGAATCACGAGGTTATGAATGCATGGTAATATTTTTGCAATGTAGTCTAACATTAGACAGAGATTACTCTTCTGTCAAATAAGCTTTCCACTCCCGTTCTGCGTCTCTGGGCATTTAAGTGGCTTGCACGCATTTAAACATCACATCTCCTGAATTCCTCTAATATTTCCTAATTAATGTTCTCAACACATCCATGATTCATGGAAATGTTGCATAAAATACAACAAAGT
>JACXGM010003823.1:24113-40473 GCA_016801145.1 Umbra pygmaea
AGTTGCCATAAATGACTCGTGGGTTGAGCCTGAGTAATTCTGAAAAAAGACATGGGTGATTTTACTATTAGCATCGCAAATTACGTGTGTATACTTGTTGATTGAATGGGTTCCCTTGAGGTTGATGTATATCAGTGCAAATAATTCATTATGAATAATTTGAGTAAATGTGTACACTAGATGTATATCTATTTTTCCCTTTTTCGGACACCACAATGACTTCCTGTGGTAATATTTTTCCTTCTAATTATGTATTGCAATAATAAAGAACTGCTGCATTTGTGTAGATGAGAGGAGCAAAGTGTATGCGCGTTGTCCACACGCTACATTATGGTTAGGCATGCGCCCTTAAAATAGCATATGAATAACACGCCACTGACTTTAAACCAGGTTTTTCCTGGTCAGTGGCGGAATTGTTTTCGGGGACTGCAAGATAGCACCAGGGAACGTTTGCGCCGGAACACGTCTCTGAACCGCCCTACGAACGCAAGTTCATTCCCTAATTTACCGAAGAGCGTCTGTGGAGGGAAAAGTCCCATATGCGTCGGTTGTAAGATAGGAATGATACATGCGTTGGTGTAAAAAGTCAATTGCGCCGGGTGTAAGATAGGGCCCTATATCTTTTCAGTGCAAAGAGTTGTTGAGGCAAGCAGATGCACTAAAATGCACTAAACTTTGTAATTAAATATAAATTATCAAACAAATTTATAGGCCATGATTATAGTCACCATATTTCATTCTGTAATTATTACTGCATATTAAACTTTACACTTTTTCTATATTGACTTTTATTGATGTAAAGCACTTTGAGCTGCGTTCCATGTATGAAATGTACTATATAAATGTTTATTATTAGTATTATTATTATTATAATATAATGTACAAATAAAATCCAATGAAAAATAATTTAAGGTTGTGTCATTCATTATTCTCAAATGTTTATTTCTTTCAAAGTAACGATATAATCACATTATAGGCCGTTTTACTCTCTGTAGCCTATTATATGTTTCAGTTTCCTGGCAGAATCAGACAGATTCAGATATAACATTTACTGGTACTTTACAGAGTTCAAATGATAGAAAATAGGAAAATAGGCTACATAGCTATCATGGTTGCCTGGAATGTTGGTGGGATAATCCAGTCTTTAGGCTTTGCATTAAAATGTAGGCTAATATATAAAATGACTATCTTGTGTTTCCGAATATTCACTGATTATTTTACACCTACATCCCTGATCTCTGCTTCTCACGTAGTGTGTCATGATTAGCTCATAGGCAGGTGAATAAAGATAGGATCTGTTATGCTGGGTTCATAGGTAGGGAAACACTAACAGAGATAGAGTTTAACAATAAAGGATATTTATTAAATGAAATATACTCTGGCTGAACCAAAACAATAGCACTAGGCAGAAGTAACTTAATGACTGAAGCGCCTAAACTGAATGAACTAAAACACAAAAACAACGGCGCAGGGAACTCATGAGGCATAGGAAACTTGATATGTAGCAAAACAAAACAGAACAAATCAAAAGGCAACCAATGACAATAATGTATAACAGGAATAAAGTACTCACAACCTCGAATACACAGAACAGAAGGAAAGCCGAAATTTGTACTAAAGGAACCTTGACAGGAATTGCCTAGGAGCTCTCACATATTGTAATGACCCAGCAACCAACACAGGAAGTACAAGGCATATATAGGACATGACACAGACTACCTATACACAGCTGACATACATGAACTGATTACATGGGTATTGACCTATACACAAGGAGGGACTATTTAAAAACACTGACAGGCTGAAACCACCAGAGGGAGACATAACCGCTGCTGGCCATACAGACTATACACTACATACACAGAAACAGACAGACCAGACCTAAACAGGGAAAACATACACTAAAATACAATACATAACAGAGTCCCTGAAATCCTTCAGACCGTTAGAGGAAGGGGATCGTTACATAGGGTGAAGTCTGCTAAGATTGGCCATCCAGTGAAATGGGCCAAATAATGTTGTAGCATCATATCTCTTAAAATCTTTACAGCAAAAAATGTGTATGCTTAATTGTATGATAAGCTACAACATTCCTTGTGTGGGGGTTTCATTTGTGCCCAGTTTGCATAACGCATGACAAAAATGGAAGGGCAGAGGGATTTATGAAAAAACTATTGGATGCCGGTCAAGCACCCCCATAGTACCGGCCTTGTTTCGCAGCCGCGAGGTCCGGTCTGATAGGAGTTATATATTGGAAGTTTTTAGCAACATCATCCCGCTGGTCTAAACTGTGCAGCCATTTCTCTAAAGCGTCTGTGTCCCCAGAACATTTCAATCCAAACTGACGCCCATGCCCGGGAAGTTATGACTATGAAAACTATGTATAACGTTCAACGTCTGGTAACATGTATTTACAGCATGCAGTTATGCAAAACAAAACTTGCTTGAACCTGAATAATTTTATGCTTCAAGGCTTCAACATGTATCTTGTCACCGCAAAGCGTTGCTGAGGCGAGTAGATGCACTAATTTTTTTATATTTTTTATTAAATTCTCAAACAACTTCAATAATGATTGAACTACTGTAGGAAACATTTAAAATCCACATGAACAATATATAATGGGTGTGCCATACAACCATAATGCAGATCCCGAAACATAGTTGAACATCTTTTTTAAACATTCAAATTCAATGCTCTACTGAGTTTAATAATTCAGGCTATTTGTTTGCGAATAACATCCAACAATTGAACAAAGTTTAAAATGGATAAAACGGCAAACAGCCCCACTTTCCAATTGCGCAACATGCAAATGAAGTAAATGTAGATTAATATATATAGATTTAAGAATTGTAATTCTATAAAGGCAAGAAATATACGAAAATAAACTACTATAGCATGTTTATATCCTTTGATATTTATATATATTTATTTTTGTATTCTACTGTTAAATAAGTAATGAAATAACATTTGGGATTTAATTTACAAGTAAGTGTTATAAACTGTTAGTACATTTTATATCAGAGGAAGAATCAGATGAATCCATTTCAAATCTTTCTGAGAATTGCCGCTTCTGCTATAGGCCTATGAATGCACAAAAATATTCAGGTGAGCAAGGAAATATTGTTCTTTACCAGCTCAGATAGTAGTACAACACTATAGGCTATGAACTTAGAGTTTTCATGTATGGATGTACTTTTATAATTACTTAAGATTGTTTGTGATCTTCTATTAGATTACACAGTTATTTATATGTTTATTCATATAATTAATCTGTTTTGAGCAAAGAAGACAAGCTGTCAAGTCTGAAAATGTTTTGATGGAATAATACAAATGAACAAAGTGTGAGATGATCGTTTCCTTCAAACCATTCGCCAGTTCTAATTGAATGTCAATGGAATTCGAAACATTCCTTAGTGGGGGTTTCATTTGCGCAGTTGTGCTCAATGGAAGCACTATAGCCTGCCACAATCAGTTCGTACAACACCGCGGACAGAGGGGTGGGGGGATGGAGGAGGGGCCATGAATATACGCCTACCTGTGTTTTGATGATAAGGATACAAGTAGACATTGCTTGGAAATGTACAAATTTGCTGCCTCTAATAGATTATTTCTTTTTTTACATTATACATCAACAAAATAAAACATGTTTTACACAATGCCTCTAATTCTCTAATCTCTAATTAGCAAAGACAAAAATTACTGTGTGAGGTGAAATCGTTTTATTTTTAGTGTAATATATCCAGGAAACAGGGAAAAATGACATTATGCCCAGGCTATTCATGTTCGTATTCATGTTAGTATTGTACTGTTATAAACTAGGCTACATTCAACAACAACAAAAATCTTCATGTAATTGATCTGTTTTGAGCTAAGAAGACACACTGTCAAGTCTGAAAATGTATAGACGGAATAATTGTGAATCTCTATTGGATTACAAAGTTATTTATTTGCATCTGCTTGCTACAGCAAGAGGGTGATGGAGGGGCTGTGTTTCAATTGCGCAAGCATGAACGATCATCTTCATCCATCAATGGATCTCAACATGGCACTGAGCTGTTGAACTTAAAGCTAGGCAGAGTAGGGTTGTCATCCGGCCAAAAAAATTACCCAGGTCTGACTCAAGCCATGTCGGCCTGGTCCGATGTCACAGAAATTAAATGAGCCGGCTGATAAAAAGCCCAATACTTTTTCTTTTGCCTATATTACTCAAATTAATATGTTATGTAACAAAATAAGTAATTCAATAATATTTGTAATCAAACTTACAAAATAATATGATCAAATTATAGTACATGGTTAACTAAAGGTTTATGCTCTGTTACCTATTTCATTGATGATGTTTCAACATGTTGGCAGAGGTTACACAAAGTCGTTGTGTGGGGGTTTCACATTAGTCTAACATACGATCAGTTCGTACAACACCGCGGACAAGGGGGGTGAGGGTGGTAGAGGAGGGGCCATTAGGCTGACAATTAGCCTACACTCAAAGCACAAGCACTGCATGAAAAGTTGGATTTTCGGCAGTAAGCGGCACTGTAGATTGTTGTGGAAGTTCAGGTTTACGGCTGAACACTGCAATTTGCAGGCAACACCGAAAACTGCCATGAATTTTCAGAAATTGACGTGGGGCTTGGTTGGCAGTTGTCCCCCCATGACCCCCCTCCCCCTCATTCTAGTGGAGGCTTTAACATGTAAATGAAAATGCTGTGAGCTATTCAAATGCAAATCAGGGTAGCAGGGGGAGTTTTACACCAGGTAACATTTTTCTAAAACGTATTAACTTCATTTTAAGAAAATCTCTGGTCTAAATAGATCAGTTTCAGACCTAAAGCTAAAATTATATTTTATTTATAGACCTAAAATTTAGCTTGAATTGATTTATTTAATGAAAGTATGCTACACTAATTACTGTGTACGTAATTTGCAATGGCCAATGTTATGGTAAAAAAAGATACACAAAAACAATTTATTTCAACAATTATTTTTAATCAGGCTTTGCCACAAAGGTAAAATGTGCATTACTGTCACACCCAGCTCTGGGGTGCGTTTCCCGTACAACGATGCAAGTCGCTGGTTCAACCACCATAGTACGATGCATCATCAAAGAAATCAACTAGCTAGTCACTACTGTTTCCCGAAACCATGGTACCTGTGTCGCAGATCCATGGTTTGAACCACATTGGTTGGAGCTGTCGTTATGACGTTCATCTTCTTCTTCTTCGAGCTAATGGCGAACTGGTGCTATAAGCACATATCGCCACCTGCTGTAAAGTTGGTTATTTTCTCTTTTCGACTGTGCTTCCTCAGTGACGATGTGGAGTAATGAAGTTAACAACTCAACAGTCATTCTTTGCACAATAAAATATATACAAATATAAAAACAATGTTGTCTCCTCTGATCCCAAAATCCATAACTATTAATTTCACAATGTCAGATGTATTAATTTCTTATTGAATATTGATAGATCAGAACAATTAAAATGAAAATAAATGATGCGTTTGAAAAACACTGCGATTGAAATTATTGTGGACACCTGTTGCATATTTTGCGTAAGATCATTAGCCTACCTATTTAAGTCCCCTTGCCATACAGCTATGTGTTCATATGACCTGTCTGAAAATGACACGAAAACCACAATTTTCAAAAAATGAAGTAACAGTTCTTTTGGAGGAGGTGGAGAATAATAAAACCCAGCTATTTTCAAAGCTGAAAAATTGTGTAACAAACGCTGATAAAAAAAAATCCTGGGCAGAAATTATGGGATCAAATTGCCGCCAAATGTCTTGTGGGTAAATAATATGATTTGTACATCTGTAAATCACAATCCACTCGACGGTTTTGCATTTCGTAGTTGTATGTAAAAAATCTGTGAATGCGTGATTAAATACTTGCAAGAATTAACAATTTGTATCTGTACAAACTTTCTTTGTTGCAAGTATTCAAAAAATATTTACACATACACAACTTAAAAATTATACCCACAAATCAGTGTATACGGATACAAATCACTGTCTACGGATGCAAATCGCTGTCCACGGATACAAATCACTGTCTACGGATACGAATCTGTTTCTACAGGTTTGCAAATCTACTTTGGTGTAAAATTCCTGCCAAATAGCAGCTGACTCCAAGTGACCAATGGGAATTTCGGGGGCGGGGTAGACGTCGGGCTAGCTATAATATCCGAAGCTGCTATTTCTTCGTCCTGGTTAGCATCTATTGATTTCAGGTAAGAGCTTTCGGTGAAGTTGCTTTATAAGGTCGTTTTTATGTATGTTAGCTGTCAAGATATTTGTTGTAGGTAAACCAAATTAGCACAACGACATGTGTGGACACGAGTGACGGCAAAAGATACAGTTTCCTAGCTACAATCCTAATGTAGCTGCTAACAAAATAAAAGCTCAGTAAACTGACGTTTAATTTAGTCTCACACCGAATTGTCAGTAATAAAAAACACATGCTACCAGTAACGTGTATCTTGTTGGTTAATCAAGCTGAACATGTGCAACCTTGTAGTCACCAATAAATAATGTGTTTGTTTATTAAATTCAGTCCATACAATAGTTGCTTCAGATACTGATACAATTGTCTAATTTGCCATTATTCTTGGTTAGCCCAAAGCTTGAAAACGTTGTACAGATTATTCTGTTTTTTTTATGTACACCACTAGGACGAAGATGTACCAGGATAAGAAGCTTGGAGGACCAAGGACTAACTGTTGATCATCCTGTAGCTGGTCCACTGTTACTGTCCAAGGTGTGACAGGCAATATTGTCCAGCAGAGCAGGTAGCCTAACCAATACCCTTTTGTATAAGGCAGGGCAATTCAAATCTGGTACTGGAGGGCCAAAACACTTCTGGTTTTTGGTTCTATCTGCTAGTTGATTGCCTTCACCTGGCATCTCAGGTCTGAAGCAGTCCCATATTATTAGTAGAGGATAAAGCCAGAAATGATTCGGCCCTCGTGTACCGGAATTAAATCACCCTGGTATAAGGCATGGAGGCTGACTATGTAAGCTTAGTTTTATGTTTGTATGTACTGTAAATGTACAATAGACCATGCATAGAATTATGGCATTTGTGTTATACAATACACACATCCGTGAGATTTAAGTTGTGTAGCTGAGGTGGTCAATAGACAATACCGGTGGTAGTGCCATGCTGTGCCACAAAAGGCAGCAGTAGTTAAATGATAGCTTGCTACGGTTATATTTTTTATACTTACTTGTATGTCTAATCAGTTATTTTATGAGACCATTTCTACAGGTGTTTTTAGGGCAGCATATACTGGAGCGATTGCATTCACGCCTGACTCTCTTCAACAAAGACCATTGGATTTAAACTATCTCGAGTTCATATGTAACCAGGAAACAGTTTTTTTTTAAGTGACATGTCTATACATATTCAAATGCCTCAGGACATTACAGATGCTTTATTTGAACTAAAAGACATGATTGGAAGAGACCAAGGTTCACAAACCTTCAGTGTAGTCCACGTGCAACGAGATTCTTGGGCTGGACGTCCTATGATACTAATACCAGAACAGATTGTCTGTGAGTTGCATCGCAGATTTGTTGGGGGCGTGCACTAGGACAGTATTTAGAAGAATGGCAGAACACAACATGTCTGCCAGGGGATTGTACAGTTCTTGTACAGATGAAGAGTTGGATGCATTGGTGTCATGCATTAAATCCAGGATGCCCAATGCTGGATATCGTCTGGTGAAAGGGACTAACAGCACAGGGACAACGGCTGCAATGGGACAGAGTTAGGGCATCCATGCATCAGGTGGACACCATGGGCATTTTATACAGAATGACACAGCTAGGGTGTGTCGTCAGGCGTACGTATTCTGTACCCTACCCCAAGTATCTTGTGCATATAGATACCAACCAGAAATGTATTCGGTGAATAGTAGGTGTGTTTTCCTAAATAAACAAATTCTGAAATAAGTTGTTGAAAACTGAGAATGTTACTATTCCAGTAGTAAAAAAAACACGTACTTTAAGGCTTGATAAATAGGAGTGAAAACAACATACCAAGTAAAGGTATTATTCATCCAAAAACAGTGTCCTATTTTTATTTTTACAGTTACAACATTGTCATTTTTGGAGGGATCGATGGGTTCTCAAGGAAGGTATGCTACTTAAAGTAATTCATAATTGACCCATGCGCAAATATACAGTGGCTCAACTTTCAGCCCTCTCTGACTTCCAGATGTCACTTTTACAACACAAAAATAGATTTAATCAACTGCGCTGCTACTACACTGGCATTCTTCAATGAGTCATTCTTCCATGAGGTATGAAATCCCCCTCAGGTAAGACCAGTATGGAATTACTATAATGCAAATGCTAATTGTATCTAATTGTGTGTGTTTATACAATGTACAACAATAAGAGTATGATGTAGTGACCATCCCTACATCATACTCTTATTGTATACATCATACTCTTACTGTACAACATTAAGAGTATGATGTAGGGATGGTCAGTGTCATTTGAAAGCTATTTTACTTTTCTTAGTCATTGACACCTCTTTCATCCAGTGAGTGAAGGGTGTATTTAGATAACAAAAGCTGTACTATCATTAAAACTGATGACAAAGGAAATATTCTAAAAATGAATAAAGTATTTACTGTATAGGTTTAAATTCACAAATTTAATGTATGAATACTTTTTTGTTTTCCAGAGTACGGGCAGACCATGGTGTGGAGAACGTTGGAGTGGCGCAGCTAATGTTGTCGGTGTGTGGCCCTGAGAACGGGAGCTTCATTGCAGGCAAAAGTGTGCACAATCAACGGTAAACAGAAATTCTACACACATTTCTATAATTACTTGGAAATGTTAGGTCAATGCAGAATTGTATCATTTATTTAAAGAAATTCTTTGTGTAATCATATATCAGCATTGAAAGGTTGTGGCGAGATGTTTGGATGGCAGTGACCAACTTCTTCTATGACGTCCTGCACACGTTAGAGGAAGAGGGGCACCTGGACCTCAGCAGTAGTTTACAACTATTCTGCAACCACTGTGTTCCTGCCACGCCTTCAAAACAATCTTCAACTATTCCAAGAAGGATGGGACAATCATCAAATCGGACAAAACAAAACCTGACATCAAATCAGATGTGGGCAATGGGAGGATTGCAAAATCCCATTCATGACCCAGATGATGTCGAGGTAAGTAATTCAGAAATGTTAATTAAATAATAATTTGTTCAGCTTATATAGCACTTTTCAAGAACCCAAAGCGCTTTACACAGTGAGGGGGAAAACCCACCTCATCCACCACCAATGTGTAGCACCCACCTGGGTGATGCACGGCAGCCATTTTGCACCAGAACGCTCACCACACATCAGCTATCTATCAAGAAGTGTTGACAGTTGTCCAGAAGACACTCATTGACACCCTCCACAAGGTCATTGCTGAAAGTGCTGGCAGTTTGCAGAGTGCTGTATCAATTAAATTTTCAATGTTTGGAGGTGCATCTGTATATAATCAGATCATTATTTATTGTGACTGCCCTTGTACTTCAAAACAGCATTCTTTAAAATTGATGAATGGACTAGAATTAAGTTACTTTTAGCACAATGTTATTAAGCATATGTTTTTATCAAGAATCATATTAGTAGTAAATACATACATTTTCATACTGGCCCCACATGTGAATGTCAAATCCACAAACTTAGAGCATGGTGGTTTTACCACTCACTGAGTTTTGCTACACAAAAGGTGATAATAAAAGCAAAGGGTCAATCTTTTCCTATATTTCAGGGTTTCCAGATTCCACACATTGACTGGGAAGCCAGTGGTCTCCCTGTTCTTTCACACTCTGGGGTGACTGTTCTTGTCATCGACAGCCCACTCAATGTTCAACAGATGGAACACCTTAAAGCAACCATTGATCCAATGGAACCTCCACTGTCCTTTGGAATGGACATATACCTGAACACAGTACAATGTGTACAAAATATGTTGGGTAATTGAAGGCAAAACAACGGTTTGTTTAGTAGTTCACCTACTCCATTTCCATAATTGTTGGCAGCTGTGTAAAATGCCAATGAAAAAATGCAATAATTTATCCCTGTAGTTAATGGAAAATAATACAAAGACATTATCAAATGTTAAAACTGGGAATTTTATTGTTTTTGGAATGTCATGCCAGCAATACTTTTCAAAAAAGTTGGTATGTTTACCACTGTGCATCACCACCTTTAACAATAACAGTTAAATGTTTTCCAATTGTTGCTTGATATTGGACTTCAGCTGCTCAACTAGTCTGCTTCTCCTTGGTCGTATTTTTTATTTCATAACTGCAGGCAGGCCAATTTAGTACTCAGACTTGTACTACGGAGCCATGTATAGCCATGCTGTTGTAATATGTACAGAATGTGCAAACCTTTGGTAAATTGCCTGACACTACAAGCTAACCAACATACACTACAAGCTAACCAACATACAGTATTGCCCAGTTTTCCCCCATTACTGAGTTGATGTGCTTGGAGATCTTCTTTTGTTAACTAGTTTCCGTCCCAGTAGGCGTTGCAATGGAACTCCTTTAGCAACAATAGCCAGACAGTTGTGGTGACTGATGGAATGAACAGAAACATTAATGAGAAAGAGCAATCAAGACACATGAATTAAAGGGTTTTTGATTAGCTAGTGAGATTTGTATTTTAATTAATACGTTATTCCACCAGGTTAGTGAACTGAGAACACATTCTCATTTTGAGTGTTAGCCCAAACCCTAGGCAATAGATAGAAGGAAAGAAACTCCCGCCTTACAAACATGCATGTAGATTATTTGAAGTCTGACATCCTGATCTCCCACAGAAAAAAACATTTAGAACGGTAAGCAGTACATACATTTACAGTACATACATAAAACTAAGCTTACACGGTCAGCCTCCATGCCTTATACCAGGGCGATTTAATTCCGGTACTCGAGGGCTGAATCATTTCTGGCTTTATCCTCTACTAATAATATAGGACTGCTTCAGACCTGAGATGCCAGGTGAAGGCAATCAACTAGCAGATAGAACCAAAAACCAGAAGTGTTTCGGCCCTCCAGTACCAGATTTGAATAGCCCTGCCTCATACAAAAGGGTATTGGTTAGGCTACCTGCTCTGCTGGACAATATTGCCTGTCACAACTCGGACAGTAACAGTGGACCAGCTACAGGATGATCAACAGTTAGTGAACATTGGTCCTCCAAGCTTCTTATCCTGGTACATCTTCGTCCTAGTGGTGTACATAAAAAAACGAATAATCTGTACAAAGTATTCAAGCTTTGGGCTAACCAAGAATAATGGCAAATTAGTCAATTGTATCAGTATCTGAAGCAACTATTGTATGGACAGAATATATGCAAAGTGTCCGCTTGGATTCGAACTCGCAACCTTTGGTATGGGAGTCGCATGTTTATACGCCCATCCACCATCCCCAACCTACAAAATCTACGCTATCTACACTCTGCTACGTCATGCTGCGAGTCCGTGAAACTGCCACGGATTTAGAAGTTAAGGATCCGTGGCAGTTCCACGGAATATTCAGCCATTCCGTGGAACTGCCACGGAGTTTGAAGTTAAGTATCCGTGGTAGTATCATGGATTTCTGAGAGATCACGTTGCGTATGGACTGAATTTAATAAACAAACACATTATTTATTGGTGACTACAAGGTTGCACATGTTCAGCTTGATTAACTAACAAGATACACGTTACTGGTAGCATGTGTTTTTTATTACTGACAGTTCGGTATGAGACTAAATTAAACGTCAGTTTACTGAGCTTTTATTTTGTAAGCAGCTACATTAGGACTGTAGCTAGGAAACTGTATCTAACTTTTTGCCGTCACTCGTGTCCACATATGTCGTTGTGCTAATTTGGTTTACCTACAACAAATATCTTGACAGCTAACATACATAAAAAACGACCTTATAAAGCAACTTCACCGAAAGCTCTTACCTGAAATCAATAGATGCTAACCAGGACGAAGAAATATTAGCAGCTTCGGAAATTCTCTCGAATTATAGCTAGCCCGACGTCTACCCCGCCCCCGAAATTCCCATTGGTCACTTGGAGTCAGCTGCTATTTGGCAGGAATTTTACACCAAAGCATATTCGCAAACCTGTAGAAACAGATTCGTATCCGTAGACAGTGATTTGTATCCGTGGACAGCGATTTGCATCCGTAGACAGTGATTTGTATCCGTATACACTGACTTGTGGGTGCAATTCTTAAGTTGTGTAAATATTTTCTTAATACTTGCAACCAAAAAGTTGGTACAGATACAAATTGTTAATTCTTGCAAGTATTTAATCACGCATTCACAGATTTTTACATACAACTACGAAATGCTAAACCGTCGAGTGGATTGTGATTTACAGATGTACAAATCGTATTATTTACCCACAAGACATTTGGCGGCAATTTGATCCCATAAGAAATCACCCAAAAAATAAATGCTGTTGGCTGTGGTTATGAGCGCAGCCCAGAAGAAGTCAGAAAAAAGTGGACGGACTTCGCAAGTGTGACAAAACGGAGGGCTGCAGCACGTAGAAGGGAAGCAAAAAAGACTGGTGGGGGTATCAACTCCGTTCCTCCTCTGACTGCAGAGGAAGAGAAAGTTTTGGCCATCCTGGGGCCTGAGGCATTGGAAGGAATCCCTGGAGGTATAGATGCATGTGCGTCAACCAGGACTTTGAATTCAAAGTTGAGCCCTGGAACATCAGAACCCCTTCAACCTGCCCCTGGAACATCAGAACCCCTTCAACCTGCCCCTGGAACATCAGAACCCCTTCAACCAGCCCCTGGAACATCAGAACCCCTTCAACCAGCCCCTGGAACATCAGAACCCCTTCAACCTGCCCCTGGAACATCAGAACCCCTTCAACCTGCCCCTGGAACATCAGAACCCCTTCAACCAGCCCCTGGAACATCAGAACCCCTTCAACCTGCCCCTGGAACATCAGAACCCCTTCAACCTGCCCCTGGAACATCAGCAATTAATCCTGGTCTTGGGCTATTGCTCCATTCTCCTGACTCCCCTCAGTCTGAGGCCTCCTCATGTGCTGGGCAACGTCGTTCTGGCATTCCAGAAAACCAGCCATTAATCTCCCACCAAAGGAGAAACAGGGGACGTTGTGGCTGCAGTGAGAAGCTGCTTCAGTCGGAGAAGAAAAAAATATCTGAACTCCAGGGAATCAGGAGAGAACTGAGAGCCCTGAAGGAGCAGCAAGCCCAACATCATCAGGAGGTTATAGCCTATAGGAGGGCTAAATTGGAACTCCTGCAACAACAAGCCAGCAAGCCCTCTTTAACCATGTTTCTACCAACCGAGAGTAAGTGAAAATTGTGTTATTTACTCAGTATGGAAAGTCAAATCATGTGTGGCTGACAGCCATGTCATCTTTTTCTTTTTTCTTTTTCAGATCCACAGATGTAACCCTCTTTGTTTTGTGCCTACATTGTTGGCCTTCATGCCACCCAGAATCCCACCCCTCGTCCTTGTCGTGGGAGGTGGAAACAGACTGGTTCTGGCAAATGGAGCTCTGGTGAAGCTGTGTGGTGCATGGCATTCAATTTGTTTTTCAGTGATGAAGTTAAAACCCTTCAGCAGTTGAACTGAAATACAAATGAATAAATAATGTTATGGCCAAATATACTCTTTTGTAATATGTATTTCAGGTGCTTTTCTAATACACAGGGCATTCAGTTCAATATGAGTTAAAGAGCATACTATTGTAACTTGACTCAAAGTAGTATATTGATGCCACATAAAAATGCAGGCATTACTGAGTGAAGCTAAAGCATGTTTACCATGCCATGTCATCCTTAATTAAATACCTGAATAATGTGACCAAGCCTGATAATTAAACTTTTATTTTGAAGTGGTGAGCCACCATCACATAAACCATAAAGTAAATGAAAAGTGTGTTAATTCACAACATTAATATCATCAATGACAATATAAGCCAAACATAACACAACAAATTAAGAGAAGAATATGAAATAACAGAAAGACAATAGCCTTTTTTAAACCAAATCAACATATACAATGTATTAATGTTGTACCTTATTACTATAACAAATCAAAGATGGTAATAATTAATTGTAGTAATTAAATTAATTCAGAATGATTATTAGCTAAGGTGTTTCTATTAACTCTGGTGCATCAAAAGCAGGTGTACTAATGCCTCTCCTAATAAAAGTTACACTTGTGTGTTTCAAGAGCTCAACAATGGCAGCTTTACAAAGATTCTTACAGCTGGAGCACAGAAGGCGGCTGAGAAGTCAATCAGTTTATATAAATGCCCACATAAGGACAAATTTCACCCCTCTTGACTCACTATCTGATGATGCAATTTTAAGAAAATTCCATCTTCCAAGGACCAAGATTCTTGAATTATTTCAGATAGTGAAACCACACCTTCAGAGGGCAACAAGAAGAAACTACGCCTTAAGTCCAGAGGTGCAGTTGTTAGCTACACTGCGTTATTTTGCAGTTGGAAGTTTTATGGAGGTGGTGGGTGATGGCCTGGGGCTCAGCAAGTCTTCAGTCAGCAAAACTGTGACAACAGTAACACCTTTGCTGTTACAGCTGATGAAGAGCATCCTGGTTTTCCCCAAAACCCCTGAGGAAATACAGCTGACCAATCAACAATTCTATGATATTGACAACATCCCCAGAGTGATTGGCATCATTGATGGCACCCTAATCCCAGTATTAAGCCCTAAGGTAAATGAGCCCTTGTACATTTGCAGGAAGGGCTATCCAGCCATTAATGTTCAAGTAGTGTGTGACCACCAGGGAATGTTCACTGACATTGTGGCAAAATGGCCTGGAAGCACACATGACTCTTTTGCATGGGCAAATTCTGCAATTTGCCAGATGGCTGAAGAAGGTGGCTTTGGTGATAGCTGGCTGCTGGGAGACAGTGGATATCCTCTTCGCCCCTACCTCATGACACCTGTGCAGTATCCAGCCACCATTGCAGAGGAAAGGTTTAATCAGGCCCATGGAAGGACACGCTCTATAGTGGAGAGGACTATAGGACTGTGGAAACAACGTTTTCGCTGCATCAGCAAGTCCAGTGGTGGGCTAAAGCTGAACGCCACCAAAAGGTGTTCTGTTATTGTGGTTACTGCAATTCTCCACAACATTGCAGTCAGGGAAAGAGTCCAGCTTCCTGAGGAGGAAGTTGGTGCCGTTGGAGCCGATGGTGAGGAAGATGCTGTTTCTGATGATGATGATGATGATGATCCTTTAAACCCACATCAAGGCAGAATGCATCCTGCAGGAGCAGAAGTCAGAGAACTTTTAATTCAGAATATGTTTGGATGGTAGGCTAATATTACAGTTTGGATACTCTGCTTTCTATTATTTGTTTCATTTAATCTGACATAACTTGTGTTAATAAATAATGCTGTTTATTTGCCTATGTTTCCCCCCAGCAGACTTCACTTCAATACTTTTGCAAACAATAAATATGTATTTGTTTCTTATGACGCCATGATCATATTATATACATATCTACTACACAAAACTGCTTATTTATGAAATGTTTCTTCATTCACTGACTATATATATAAGAAATACTGTGGTTTGAGTGTGTAACGTTTTAAATAGCCTATGTTAACGTATGTCAATTCGCCTACATTATTAGCGTTACGCACTGCATATGTTGCGTATATGTCTAGGCTACAGTACAGATACAATGTAATATTTCAGGGTACCCCCCCAAAATAATTTCTGTAAAATATTGTTGTATGACAATTTGTCTTTGGACATCAACAAAGCTACTCACTTGCACACTCACCGTTTCTTCGCACAAACGACACCAAATAGGTCTGAATAGAACAGCTGCTGCGAAATCAATGACGTTGACACGACAAACAGGGAACTATGCTTCTAACCACAGGTCAAGAGCTGTCGTTCCAACCACACAAGTTTGCGATGCAGTTTGCGAATGTTCGTTTGAACTATGGTTTCGGGAAACACCAAATCGTTGGACTATGTTAGTAACGACGGAACTTGCGACCGTAGTTGGCTAACGATGCTTTCGGGAAATGCACTCCTGGTTGGGCTGGGTTTAGTACCCTTTTTTATGATTTCTCTATGTATAGGTTGCCTTTGTTGTTGTTCAGTGTAAATGGTGGTTTAGTTTTGTAGTTATTACCTCATGTGTTCCTCTGTGTATTGCCCTGGATGTGTATCAATATTATGGTTTCCCCCTATGTATGGTTGTGTTTCATGTTTAGATTCTACCCTGTGTGTTTGTTAGGTTTGGTTCCCCTAGTGTCCCTTTTGTGTTATGTCCATTAACTCCTGTCTGTATTGTTTACTGTCGTTG
>JACXGM010003824.1:0-40198 GCA_016801145.1 Umbra pygmaea
GTTCAGCTCGTCGTCCATAGACAACACAATACAATTTAGTTCAGCTCGTCGTCCATAGACAACACACTACAATTTAGCCTGAGTGAAGAAGGCCACCCCTGCCTTACTCATCCACAAGGAAGTCCAACAAGATGGCACGAAAGCTGCGGACACTTACTCACAAAATGTGACTATATTCTATCAACATACAGGAACACGCAAACACACACGTGACTATATTCTATCAACATACAGGAGCACTCAAACACACACACACACCATCACCAAGAAGCAGTAAGCTTGTGATGTACTCTCCCTGCTGCGAACACACCCAGATATACTGTGCCGTGTTGAGGCCAATTACAATGTGCATTATCCATGACCGGTCTTGAAGATTGGCCTCTCCGTAAGCGCTCGTTGCCTCCACCTGCTATGTCTTTAAAAATGAGTCTGCGAGGAAGGCATCCTGCATCATGTTTCTGTCTGACGCAGAGCTTCTGCCGAGAATTAACGTCACCCCTCTCCATGGCGATGGAGCACAGCGTATCAACGCTTATTGAAGTAAACCATTAGGGGATGCCTGACTGAACAAGGTTCTTTAGAATAGGCGAAATGAAACAGGGTTGCGCTGCAGTCGAAAGCCCTGGACACGTAATTTATGGAAACAGAAAGCAGAAGGAAGTGGAAGGAACCATAACTGTCATCACAGATGTTTTTTTCTTGCATCGGCGTGACTTGTGGTCATATCTCATGCATCAGCACAAAGTCGAATGAGCCTTTTATGGGAATATTTATTTATTTATTTAATGCAGGTTGGGCTGTCATCTTAAGTGCAACGTGTACTGTATGTGTGGGGAGTTTGTTGTAGCGGTCCGAGCTCACGCCTCTAGACCACACATGCAACCTGGCAATGGACTTTCTAGCCCACTGATCAATGGACTGTTTGTGGCCACTGTTATTATAGTGGTATTCAGGAATTTTCAATATATCCTATACAATAGGGCTACATTATCCTCGTGACTCATAGTCTACTCTTCGCCGTTTGGAATCTCTACAACCATCAGGTTGACCTATAGTATGAATAGCTAGTAAGGGACGTTTGCTCAGTGGAAAGTCATGACAGAAATCAAGCGTCAATCACAAATCACACGCGTGTTCAGCAGGTTGTGTGACACATCACTGAACCGTAGCCTAGATGCTCATAAGAGATGCTTAGCCTGTGATTTATTGTCCCAGATCAGATCACGTGACCTATAATTCAATCACCAATCATGTCCTGTTGAAATTAACCTCAAAATGGCCGCCACGTATGAAATAGAAAGAGGGAAGCCATTGGATCCATCACCACTCGGTCAGGCGATTGTTCCTGAATAAGGAAACGCCCTGCAACACAACGGTATGAATATGCATAAGCACGAGCTTGCATCCTGAGGATCATCTTGAAATTTAAATTGTGACTGGGATTGCGTGTGCTCTTCGTGTATTAGCGGTACTAGGGAGCTGCTCGCTGGGCTCTAATGTGAGGAGAATCTCAATGGATGATCTGCAGTCTGTCTAGGCACTGGCGTCCTTACAAATTGATTTTTTTTCATCTTTCTTCAAACCCCAAATAGAAATGAGAGGCTATTTTGCCGAGTTGAAGCTCAGCTAGCCATTCCCTGGACATCATGGGAGAGGCATTTGCCTGGCATGAATGTTTGAGGGGTAGTGGGGGAGGAGTATGTACAATGACACAACTACAAATTCGATTTGCTAGAAGTTGAATGGGGAAAGGTGTGTGTGTGTGTGTGTGCTTTTCACTTGCCACTGAAAGCTTATAAGCATAAATGTCCTTCTATAAAATGGCAAGAGCCCCTTACTGCTACATAGATGATTATATTCCCTCTGAAAACAGTAATCAAGGCATATTTTGTACTTAGACCTGTTTAAATATCAGTGCAATAATCGCTTTTAATATGCTACAGTGGAGTTTACTGATTCCACACACATAATTTCAAATCTCTAAAGATCTATGGTAATATTGACTTAAACATGACCTCATTTACTTCCAGTTTAGTTTGATCACTAAGACAGTGATTTTAATAAATACCAGAATGTACGTCTAATCAGTTCCCTATGACCAAGTGAAATTAAATGTGTATATTTAAAACCTCCTGGCTAATTAATAGGATTTGCCAATAAAAGTAAAGTTTTGAATCTATGAGAGGCGTTACATTCTACAGTACAGTAGGTCAATGGATTAAAGAACTGTTGTATAATCTAGTCCTGTGCTTTTCAGTCCATCTCCTGGGTTGAATAGAATTAATCTTATCGTATTTTGGATTGAATCATATCTTGAAATTGTGTTATTCAAAGGAAAAAAAGGGATTCAGAAATCGGTTTAGCTCAGGTAATCCAGTCTTGGTTTTAATCTGGATCAAACCTTCAGTATGTGTTCAAATATTTTAGTAGGATTGGGATATACCGTTGATTAAAAAAATCAGGAATATCCTAATCAGAGCAGAATGTGGGATTCATTATGAATTACAGGAACAAAACGTAATTAAATGTAATAAAATAATAAAATAATACATTTATATTTTGCACTTTATTTATGCAATTCAGATTTTGTCCCCATAAAAGAATCCCCCAAAACAATAATATATTCAATTTCGACTGTAATAAATCACTGTATAGGCCAATTCAATACAATTACACAATCGTTAATAGTTTTTGCCACAGGAGCTCAGAAAAGTGTCTGGAAGCGTTCTTTGCCAAACAAAGATGATGATGCCTAGTGTCGCTACTTAATCGAGAAACCGAAAGAGCAGAAGTACAGATTAATCTGGCAGAGGAACAAATCACCCTTACCCAAGTACTGGAAACCAAGGCCAGAATTGATATCTGCCACCTAAAAGCTCAGCTTCAAAAAGCTGATCTCTCCAGAAATGAAGAACACTGAACGTTCCTAAATTTTGTTGACTATTGCACATATTCATTTTTTGTCCAACTAATTATTAGCATCAGGTGTGCTAAATGAGGGTTGGAATTGACCTACAGGATGGTAGCTCTCCAGGAGCAGGAGTGGGCTCCCCTGATCATTTTGGTTTTGGCTGCATTCTCATGCTGGTCAATTCTAATGGGTTTGTCCACTAATTGGTTTAATTTAGATGCCAATAATTGGGCCAACAATCAGAATTGGGCCTACTTTGGGGAGTGACAATCTGTCTATCCTGATATATTATTTCAAACCAATTAAGCATTGCAATTTCAATCTGGGTGTGAAAAAACCTCAGTGTCCATTCAATAAAGAACAGTAGAAAGAAGAACTGTCTGGAGAGCTGTTGCACTTTCACTCTAACCCTAACCCATCACACCTGGCTAACCCATCACACCTTAGTGGTTGATAAGTGAATAAGACAATACCTAGTGGTTTGAGTGAAAACCCTGGTCGGGAGCTCAATGCTGCGTTTGGAGGGTGTGCAGTTCAGAAGGGGGCGGCGGAGGCACAGCGGGTTAAGGTGGTGGATAAGGTCACATATGCGGAAGCAGTGCGGAGAGTAGGGGGACTAGGGGTATGTGTGCAGGTGGAGAAGGAGCGGGTTCTGGGCCCGGTGTTGGAGGACGGTGTGGGTGTTCACAGAGTTGTGTTGTCTGAGATGTGTAAGCATGAGTGCGTGGTTGGCAATGATTTGTTGGTGGTGGGCAGGGTTGAGTTTTTGGCGTTTCTGTGTAGTGTGGTACATTTTTGTAGTCAGGTTAAGGGTCGGAATGCCAGGATTGATGTTGTGGTGGGTGCTGCTAGGGAGTTTATGGGTATTACTGACGTCACGGGGGAGATGGTGAGATGGTTGACGAGCTGATGAAAGGGAAGGGGAAAGGTAGGTAGTGGGGTGGGGGGGTGGGGGGCTGTATTTTAATTTCTAGGGTGGTGGGGTGTGGTGGGTGGTGTCGAATTGGGTGTGCCGTGACCGGCCTCACACTCCGGTACAGTTGGTGGCGGTAGAAGCACCTTAAGTTGGTTGCGATCCGCCATAAACCCAAAGAAGAAGAAGAAGAAGAAGAATGAGTGAAAACCTACTAGAGTGTAGCTCCCCAGGACCAGGTTTGGAGACCCCTGATCTATATATTTCTTACAAAAGCTTGACAAGCAGTGCCTATGTCTTTCAGGGCTCAGCTGTGAAAGACACATGGTCCTCAGTTGATTCTCTGTATTAATAAAGGTAAATACAATAAAGTGAGCATTGAGGCATAATCAAACCAATGCTTTGAGGACAAAGTATCTCGAAGTGTCCTTCATGGACTGGCAGACACCGTATGGAAAACATAGGAGTCACAATTAAAGTCACCATTTTTCCTCTGTATGAATTATGCAAATGTCAAGTCATTCTTCTGCCAGTTAACTAATCCAGGCATTGAAGTCACTTTTATTTAACTTCAAATCTAGATAAATGTATTCAGCTCTAACCAAAAACATGAAGACTGAATGACCGGTGACTCACATTGCATTTGATTTCCATCGTTGGACAGTTCCTAGCGATGGAAAGCATAATCAGATAACCAACATGTGTTATGATAGATGAAGTAATCCAATTATTTAGATTGCCAGGGTGGATTATGTCCTGTGATTGTGCCAGACATAAACACGGTTAAAATTGATGAATACTCCGTCTAGTCTGTGTCTTCCGGCATCCCCTGTGTGAAATAAGCTACATACGATTGAGTCGGAAGTAGGAGTGTTTTTAATCTCAGTTTGCCTAAAAACAATGGTCTTGCAGGCTTTGTAAATTATTTCCCCCACCACACATTACTAAAGCACTAACTACTAATGTCGAGGTACAGTATGTGTTGTTCCCAAGCCACACTGCAATTGATAACATTGAAATTAATGAGGTTATAAAAATGACAACCAACTCTCCACTTTAACCTTCATAAACCCTACTGGGAAACAATTTAAATGTTATGTTTTTCTATTACCATTTTCTTAAATTATTTTTCTAGCTGCTCTCAGTCAGTTAAGCTGGGTTTTGCAGGTTACAGAAGTCTGGAGCCTGCGGCAGAGAGAGTTGGTAAGGCACGGTGTGAATCTGTGAAATCGTCATGACAGCTCGGCTGTACAGGTACAGTGAGCCCAGAGAAACTTTACTATGCTGTGGTGACAACATCCTCCAGCAGCATTACCAAGCATTACCATCAATACTTGTCATCCAGCTAGCTGCACATCCCGCCCAGAATCCTATATCTCATAAACCAGCTCAAGCCAGTCCTAACACGCACAAGCCTGAACGTAGAAACTCCCGCACACAAAGTACTGGGTCGATGCCACTTTATATATAAACATGGGACAAAAGTGAAGTTTCTATCTGGACACCTTTCAGGCAGGCTTTCAGGCAGTGCTATTAGCATACGGAGGGTGTCTCTCCCAATGAATTACTGTGTGTTTTCCCATTCTGCCTGCCTGATTGTGAGGACCTGCATATGTTCCCGCAAGCAGTAGAGGTCACACGTAACGGGACACTAAACTGGACTGACGGGAAGAAGCGACGGCTGCTGCTCACTGGGGACTGGGGGCCGAACCAGCCCTAATCATTAGTGACGAGGGAAGAAAAATCGATAGTTCTATATTTTCGATGATGTATCGTGTATTGTCCCTTCATAGCTTTTTCTGATGATTTTAAACAGGCAGCCAGGCTGTTTTCAGCACTCTTATGTCCATGACTTATCCAATCTCATTTAGTCCATGGCTCTCTCGTTCCTCAGATATAGCAGTAAACAATATACAGCATTTGCGGCGTTGTATCCCAGGAAAATCACAGTATCGATTCTCAATACATACAAAGTGGTAGGTATTATGAAAGTCAACACATCATATTGGCACCTTAATATTGTGGCAATAATGTTTTGTGAGTTCCTGGCAATTTTAGCCCTACTAATCATAACCTTATAAACCACAGACCTACAACCAATGGTGCCCTACTTGGGTACAGATGCAGAGTTTGTAGCTTCTAATAATTCTATACCACATACTATATGCATTTCATAGACAAAATGATACCTCAGCTGTTTATCAGAAAAGATCTTCAGAACATCCAGAGAAGACAAATATTTTGAACAGTAATTCGCACATGGACATTAGATAATCATTGCTTTTAGACATTACATAATAGCTTCAGGAGAGTGTATAATGGGAAAACTGGAATATATATATATATATATATATATATATATATATATATATATATATATATATATATATATATATATAATACACACACTGTAGCATTTTAAACCAACGTCAGTCTTTCTCGCCATGCAAATTGATGGGTTCCGTGTGCATAATGTTCAACCAGGCTTCTCTTCTTTATTTCTGTCACCACAACTGAGTAGGATCCAAATACCGCAAATCAAGTCTTAACATCTCATCTGTTTTTTTATTTACATCAAAGACTGCCATTAGATCAAATAAGTTCACTCCTTAAAATTAGCTCTCTTTCAGTCCGACAGAATTCCTTGATGTGTATTAGAATAACACATTCCGACGAGCTTTTTGAAGCACCCAACTCATGTTTAATTTTGATAGCTCCATTTCTGCCTCTACCAGAAGCTGAAGGTAGCTGGCATTTAGACCAAAAGGAGCACTTCTGCAGCTTTTCTCAGCCTCTTTGCTCCAGGGCCCTGACAGCCCAGAGACCACCTGCCCAATGATGTAAATCCCATAGCTTTTAACAGGCCTGTTAAATGGGACCTGACATTTACAACACTCCAGTTAAACATGCTGAGTACCACGCAGGCTGCAGCCCAACATAGCTGAGGCTGCATGCATATTGGAAGAGTTGACTGAATCTGTCCCTCACAGTCTGTCCAGCTTAATAATTGGGTCAGACAGTGTCATTTCTGGTAGTATTGATATTAAGTTAGAAATGTGTTTATTGATTCTAAACATTCTATCTATTTATTTTTAGTATTGTTTTTATACATAATATGTAGATGTCTTAGATAGTGTCTGCAATGTGGTTCCGCTCTCGAAATAGTCTCGGCCCCAACCCTAGGTCGTGCGGAAATCCTCATCGTCCTGTCTTTTTTATATATAATATAAATGACAAATTTCCATTTTTATTTAATTATTTCATGGTGTATTTATTTAATGATGTCCCTAAAATTCCTCCCTGGTATATGCATTGCGATACCTAAAGTGAGCAGAAGAGTCAGCGGTATACTTTCCGGGGCACACGTGCAATATCCGTTGATGATAATGCATCCTTTATACCAGTGGTTCTCAAACCTCTCCTCGGGGACCCCAGCCAGTCCATGTATTTGAACTACCCCTGAGCTAGCACACCTGATTCAACTTATCTACGAATCAACATGTTTTTTATTAGCGAATCTGATCTGATGGTTCAGGGCTACAGCTAAACTGTGTCACGCCATGTGGACCGTGAGGAGTGGTTTGCAAGTCAGTGCTTTATACCATAGACTCCAGGGAAAATCTGATTGTTTATGCATGTTTGACGGAAGCCTTTTTCATATTTTTTATTCACCGCTGTGCACAAACCCATGCATGCATACACGCACGCGCCAAACAATACTTTTTCACAAGCTTATGTCACCTGGGTTTGTCTTATGCATAGTTAATCCAGTGCAGCTGCATAATGTTTAGGAGATCTGGTTTAGCCTCAGTACACGTTATTAAGCCATTGCTCTCATCAGACAAAGCCTGCATTGACCCCAACAGCTGTGAAACTAACTATACTGGAACAGGGAAGGGCGCCTGACACATCATTTTACAATGAGATTTATCCAATGGCCTGTTTTGTGTTGGCGATAAAGTGCTACCGCTTCTGAAATACACGTTTCCCCCCAGCTAATATTCCCTAAGTCACAATGTTCTGTATCTCCCAGGCTAGTGGTTGTAGTTCCACAATGCCTTATTTGAAAACGGGCTGGTGAGAAAAATGATGCTTAATACATATAATGTGTTTTGTTTTCTTTAAAATACTACTCAAACTTTAAAACTGTTGAAGCAACTAATTGTGATGACCCGATTCTTCACAAGACTCATTAATTCTCAGGACCCAATTTAACACAGTGGGTAGGACTATCCTGGTTGAAAAGATGTTGAATACAATCTTTCAAATGCTTTTTCTCAGTGTGATGCACTATTAAATCAAACTGGGATGAAATTACATCATCAGTGATAATGTTATTTTTCACAATGAATATTATACACATTTATTGCGTGGTCTTCCTTAATGCTAAGCATTATTGCAAATCAGTAACTGCACTGCTAAAAAAGATTAAGGGAACGCACAATCATCACAGCATAACACCGAGTCAATTAAACATCAGGGAAATCAATCTGTCCAGTTAGGAATCATACGCCATTGTAAATCTGTGTCACCTGTTTAGGTGCAAATGAAAGTGACAACAGGTGCTCTGGAGCGGCAACAGCAAAATAACAACCAACAACCATGAGGGCGGCATGAAGGCCTGACATCCTCTAGTGGGACCTGTGCTCACAGCCCAGCACCGCACAGCTTGATTGGCATTTGCCAGAGAACACCAGAATTGGCAGGTCCGCCATTGGCGCCCCGTTCTCTTCACAGAAGAGCGCATATTTACACTGAGCATGTGACAAACATGGAAGAGTCTGGAGACACTGTGGTGAATTATCTCTCTGCTGCCTGCAACATCATCCAGTGTGACCGTTTTGGCGCTGGGTCAGTGATGGTCTGGGGAGGCGTATCGTTGGAGGGTCCCACAGACTTCCACATGTTAGCCAACGGTACCCTAACTGCTGTTAGGTACCGGGATGAAATCCTCAGACACATCGTCTGATCTCTTGCTGGTGCAGTGGGCCCTGGGTTCCTCCTGCTACAGGACAATACCCAGACTCGTGTGGCCACAATGTGTAAGCAGTTCCTGGATGACGAAGGCATTGATGCAATTCACTGACACTAAGGTTTCCCAGACCTGAATCCAGTTGAGAACATCTGGGATGTTATGTATCGGTGAATCCAACAATGCTGAGTAGTGCTACAGAGTGTCAAGGAGCTCACTGATGCCTTGAACCATCTGCCATCTCATCAGGAGTATGCCCAGACGTTGTCAGGGGTGCATACAGGCACGTGGGGGCAATGCACATTCCCGAGTCACATTATGTGTTGCTGTGAGGAAATTCATGCAAGTTGTAACAGCCTGTGATTTCAATTGTGTACTTTGATTTTCAGTATGATTTTAAATCCAGCCCTCAATCAGTTGGTGATTTTAGTTCCCATTGACTGTTGTTACGTCATTTTGTCATTTTGTGACTATTTTTGACACACTGTTGTCCCAAAATATGGGAACAATTACACAATAGTTATTGAACACCTCACTTAAAAAAAAATTCTTAGCTGGTTTTAACAAATGCTACTAGCAAAATGTATTTGTCACAAAAATAATACCATTCCCTATGTAGTGCACAAAATGTGTATCACAGCCCTGGTCAAAAATAGTGCCCTGCATTTGCTGGGAAAAAGCTCACATTTGGGATGCAAGCAGGGAGAACCAATACCCCTCTTGTGAGGAAGAATAATCTCCATCAAACCCACTATTGTGCAAAGCTGATCCAGAGTCATTGATTGCTACCTGAGTTCTATTTTCTTAGATTTAATAATTACAGCAATGATGACTTGAATATATCGGTTGCTTCAAGGGCATTTAACCATGTTTTGGGGCTCTTGGGGTCATAATGGGCCCCTTTATTTAACTGGCAACATGGGAGAGACTTCAAACATCAGGCTGGGTGATGAATAGCAGAAGTCTGGGACAGAGAGCACACTGCCTGCCAGTGTGTAGAACCAGACATGGCTATATTAAACCAATTATACACAGAACAGACAGGGAAAAGGGTTGCTCGGTAGAACCTAACACTCCCATGGCGATATCAATTGCAAAGATCCCTGGGCCGAAGGAAGTAAGTTGTCGATTCTACTTAGTTGTACGAGAGAAGTCACCTTCACCTTTGCACAACTTCCACTAAGGATTATCTGTAGGGTACACTGGTTCTGGAGATTATTTCTCTCAGTCTCGGGCCAAATAAATACATCCATTTGGAGAGTCGAGTGGCTTTGTGTTTAGGGAGTCAGTCTTGTGTTTGGAAGGTCGATGGTTCGATTCCTGAGTGGGCCAGCAGGTCATGAGTCACTTGCTCCAGGGGAATGTCCCTGTACTGAGTCACTCTGGATAAGAGCATCTGCTAAATGACTAAAATTTAAGAGTGTTCTTCCTTATAGGCATTTCAATCCACCTGAAATACAAGCTCAGTCATTCTTTAGAATACTATGGTGTCATAGATCACAATAATGTAAGTAACAATATATTCCATTTAGTAGACACTTCCATTCAAAACGACTTACAGTCATGCGCGCATATATATTACCTGGGGTTGCGAATCATTCAGTCACGACAGTGTTGCGCCACAGCTTGACGGCTGGCAGCGCAATCAGACGCACTCAAAGAAGAAGCATTATGTAATGTGTTTTGCATGATTGGGTGACAACTCTAACTCCTGAGACTTACCGTGGAATAGATCTACTGTTTCGACTGTGATTTAAGGATCCAGATTGTTATTGTCGCTGGCTAATGCCGTCCCGGCTGCAGCCGCCTCTGCGCGGTGTTAGTGACAGTTCTAAATGGTGAGCTGCTTCCTGAAACCTTCTTTATTGAATAGTAATGAACGCCACAAGGAACAGAATCAGGAAATGTGTTTTAGTTTTCTGTATATTGCTGTCCCTGGAGGACTGGATAGAGAGGAACACAGAGGCCGGATGTTTGTCGGGTCGTTTAATGGAAGTGTTAGGATTCTTTGTTTGGAAAATGAACTCTTAACTTCAGTATGAATAATTCAACGGCTACTGTCACTCTATTCCCCTGTGAAAGAAGATCTTCTTTGCTTTTTGATCTATTTATAAGTCCTTATGACTGTGAGACATCTTATTTAGGGCAGTTAATATTAGAAATAAAACTGCTAATATTAGAAAGCTACTAGCCTTGTGTAACTTTCATCATGGTCCTGGAACAAATCCTAGCTCTGAACCATTCTGTTCTCTTTCTTTCTTACTCTGCCTCTCTTTCTGCCTTCGTATCTCTCCTGCCTTTCTCTTTAACTCTCCCTCGTCTCCCTCTTTCTCTCTACTCACTGTATTGCTCTCTCCCTTTATTTCTCTCACCCTGTGTATCTCTCCCTCTTCTGTCTCATTCCTTCTATCCCTCCTAATCCATTGTCTATTTCAATTTAATGGTCACCATTGGCCCAGGAACCGTTTGTTTGTAAAGAGAAATGTATAATATATAGCAACAGTACAAATAGAAATGAAAATGGAAAAAATACTGAACGTTAAAGGTGAACAATGACAAAATGTTATCATTTGTCGATCTTAAATTGTTTTAAGAAATCATATGTCGGTGGTGCACATCAATCAATCACAATGTGCTTTGACAAATACAGCTGGAGTCTGTAGACGGGGGGACTGGAGACATGGTCCTACACTTCGAAAACCTTGGCTAGGACCAAAAAGGCATGATTCACACCCTCTCACATTGCCAAGACCACACCAACAAAGGCACACCAACAGACCGCAACCACCCTGAAAGAGGGTTCAGTATAGTTTACACAGTGTACTCCCATTCCACAAGTGTGGAGTATCATGGGGAAACATGAGCAGGCCAGTGACTCTGCCCCTGAGTGGTGCTAGAACAAGGATATCCCAGTGTAGAGAGGAGAGCCTACCAGGGTGGTTTATCAACAGTGACGTTCTCTTTTAGCCCCCTGGGCCAGACTACACTATATCATTGAACTTACTGAAGAGATGAGTCTTCAGCATAAACTTACATGTTGAGACTTATTCTGCATCTCTCACATGGGTTGGTATATCATTCCACAAAATTGGAGCTCTATATGAGAAAGCCCTTCCTCCAGCTGTTTGTTTACAAATTCTAGGAACAGTAAGGGGGCCGGCATCTTGTGAATGTAACATACGTTAAGGTATGTATGGCAGCACTAAATCAGACCGATAAGTAGGGGACAGTCCATATAGTACTATGTAGGTTAACAGTGAAACTTTAAAATCAACCCAGGCCTTAATGGGCAGGCAGTGTAGAGATACTAGAATTGTGGTAATATGTTCAGATTTTGCGGTTCTGGTGAAAATTCCGGTGGCCGTGTTAAGCACTAACAGAAGGTTTATTTTAGTGTTCTGTCTGGGTAGCCAGAAAATAGAGCATTCAAATTTTGAGGTAACAAAAGCATGGATTAACTTTCCTGTATCATTCCTTGACAGAAAGTTTCACATTTTTGCAAAGTTCCGGGGATGGAAAAAAGCTGCTCTTTTATATATCTTTTATATGTTTGTCAAAAGAGGGATCAGTGTAACACAAAGGTCTTTACAGATTTTTTCTGATATAACTGTACAACCATCTATGTTCAGTACCAGATTTGACAGCAGGTCTCTTTGTTTCTTGTTACCTAAAATGAGCAGTTCAGCTTTTTTCTGAATTTAGAAGTAAATCATTTTCTGTCATCCAATTCTTTATATCTAAAACACAAATGGGTCCAGTTTTTTGTTTATACTTCTTCAGTAGGGAAAACAGCTCGCTCTCTGGTAGAAACTATAGCCGGAGAATGGAAAATCATGATTCTCCTTTAAGCTATGCTTCCCTTATTCACTAACGTGGCAGCTTGTGGGTGAACCATCTTTCCATAGACTTGCACAGTAATTAAGATGCATAGAGGAAGATGTCCTCCGACCGATCTGATTTGTTAAAATATGAACTGACATGTTTTTCATCAAATCAAAGGATCAGAGGGTGAATGTAGCTTTACGTAATGTGGAACTGAAGTGTTGAGTTGGTAACAACACAAGTACAGGGAAATATTCAGTCGCCTTTGTCACCAAACACAATTTGCCCCAACACACTGGAAAAAAATGGAAAGTTGAGGAGAAAGTGAGACAACACAATATATTTGTGTAAATCACACATAATATGTTTAAGTAAACCTGACTATGCAACTGTCGATTTTATTCAGTGTTATGCAATATCAAAAAATATTTTGTAATAATAAAAAAAACTTTGTTAGGCCATTTTCAGTAACTGGAGCGGGCAGGTAGAATTCCTACACGTCACTGATGCGAGAAAGCCAGGAGGAAGCAAAGAAAATTAGGAGGAAAAAATAATTACTTAAAGGCACAAAGTAGATTGTTGAGACTTTAGTCATTATTTATTTCAACTCACCTATTAATTTAAATTATGCTTTACCTCAATCCATGCAACAAACTAGCTGGCTGCACTGCATTGTAGATGGATCAGCACAACGTACTGGCTAATATTTTACAACTAGATAATGTTGTTGTCTTATGTTTGACAACAATCATATATTGTGGCACCTGTAAATTAATCTCGACATACCCAACACAATCTTCAGGCCCGAAACGCTGCCTTCTTTTCTGCATGGTGAAATATGTGCAGTATTTAACAATACACCAAGTTGATGATGATATGTTAAGATATATTTAGCATAAAACTTCATCAGGGATTATATTACTTGCATCCATTGCTCCCTGTTTACTGAATATAGTTGTAGAATGATTCATCAGAACAGATTAACTATAATTTGATATATGGAACCATGTTGACATTTGTGACCACACACCCTCAGGTTTTACATGACAATACATACAATGTACATCAAATTATACTACATCAAGCCAGTACAATAATATAAAAATACACTTACCACTTACATGTTTTTCTCTGTCATAAATATTGGCCCAACTATAATGGTTAGTAATTTAATGTTTTTAAATGAATTTACATTTTGTTTTCAAAATTGATTTATCCCTTCTCAAACTACTAATCCACCCACCTTACCTCACCCATTGCATCCTGAACTGCACCCCTTTCTGAGGGAAACAGTGGACTTGTTCTCTGAAGCCACCTATCTATGATGAGCACTGCTTGTATACTATTACACCCAATACAATTAGCCTATTCTGTAGTGGATTTTACTAATAGATGCTTTCAATAAATATTTCAGTTGATCATAATTCTTAAATCCTTGGCTATCTGCATGGTCAACAACTAAACTGCAAGTCTCCCATCCTGCTCTATTTTTTAGGTCACCAGCCTCCACTGAAACCAACAAACCATTGCTCTATCAATTATACTGTATATATGTTATGTACCTAAAGCAATTGTGCTTCCCAATTTGGGGGTTTTCTTCTGTGAAAATATATTATTTTTTCACAAAGTTGTATGAAACATTCATCTGCACAAAGCCATATAACGCATTCACATAGCACTTGTGCTAGCTCTCCCTTAGTGAGAGAGCTATCTGATGAGCGAGACAGTCAAATAATTACTTCAAAGAATTTAAGAACATAGACAAATTATAGAATTCTGTCATTATTTCCCTTTAATTCAAAACTAAATCTCTTTTGTGTTTTTATGTTTTGTTATGCATTTTGATGCATGATTGTGGTTATTTTTTGGTGTGGTTAATTATGTATTTATGGTTCGAGATGAATAAATTGAATTGAATTGAATTGAATTAATTCAAAACTAGAGAGGTATTTTGATATGTTGCCATTTCTTTCATTTCACTTTTATCCAGGTATGCCGATTGAGTACAGATTCTCATCTACACATTTAAGCTATGTAGATACTGTAAACATTACAAGGAAAGACTAAAAAATACTGGATGAAAACTAGTTAGATTTACAATATTTATATACTTGTTGTATTTTATCCATGGCTGTGTCTCACTAATCTGTTTGATTTGGTTTCAAATTCTTTGTGTCCTTCTGTTTGTGTCACATTTCAGGATTAGTGTTGACTTGGGTGCTGTAAAGATGTTTTGGGTTTAACGATTAACAAATTGTTCGGTATCTTCCTTTCCCAGGGTTGTAATATATCCTTCCTGCCTCACAAGCCACACAGGCAAAACGCAAACATAGCTTTACTATTTTCTGTATCCATGGTGATAGCTGTAAGACAGGGCCTGTCCGAAGCCTGGTTAATAATGATGACAGATGCATGTTTTATAACAGAGCATCATGAAGCAGCGTTAACATTCAAATGGCAGGCAGCTGAACATGGCGTGCATACATGCCTTAAGCTGAAATCTCCATGGATGAAAATGCCCCATTTGGAGAGACGGAGCTTAGGTTCACATTTATCACCACTATTTTGAATTGACCTGTCAGCAGTAGTTTTGCTTGTGGTGCCTTATTCCAGTTTAAAACGTATTTACTTAGATGGATTCTACAATTTTCCCTTATCGCTCCGATCTTATTTCCTGGACACTATCCATCAATTGTGGAATTTTAGCATCCATGGACGTTGGGTTTGGAATAATGCTGATGTAGGCTGAAGCATTTATTTACAACTTAAATGCTAGAGGATGTTCAGGGCAACGTCCAGAATTGTGCCCTTATTCAAGTCGTCCTTACAGAAGGGCACATTATTTCAGGACTAATGAATTGGCTTAAAGTGCATCTCCTGTCCCTACCTAGAGTATAATGTTCAACACAGCCTAAAAGTGCCGCATTTATTTAAAAAAAAATTGTATTTACATCTCCCCATAGATTACACAGATGTACAGACGGTTGAGAAATGAAAGAAAAAAACAACATAATCTGAGCCACCGCAAGCTGCCTGTACAGCTTCAATGAGCTTTGGCATCGATTCTGAAGTGTCTCTGGAACTCTATTGGAGTGATGGAACCCCGTTCTTAAAAAGAAATTCCTCATATGTGTTTTGATGATTGTGGTGGAGAGTGCTATCTAACATGTTGGGACAAAATCTCCCATTAGGTGTTCCATTAAGTTGAAATGGTGAATGCGGAAGCCGTAGTATTATTCACGTCATGTTCATACTCATCAAACTATTCAGTGACCCCTGGTGCCCTGTGTATGGGGGCATTGTCATCCTGGAAGAGACTACTTCCATCAGGATAGACATGTTTCATCTGTCTGTACAGTTCCTGTAAAGTGTAGGCTACTAGATCCAGTAGGGAATCAAGTAAATTTAAAAACACTTAGAGATGCCCACTTGTGACTCAAAAAACAATGAAACCCTTTCTGTCTCACCACGCTTTAAAGTTTTACTCAACTCAATATTCTGTCAGTTTGATGTACATTCAGAACATAACTTTATTTACCCTTAAATTATCTCTCATTACACTTGTCTTTCAGAATGTTTCTAGTGTAACATCATCCACAACGATTCTTCCTTCCCCAATTTAATCTGCCAATCCTTCTCTGTCTCCCCTTCTCCATCGCCATTAACCTGTCTCCCCTCAGATGCTCCGTGTTTATCCTTCTCTGTCTCCCTTTTTCCTCCATCCCTTCTACCCTGTCTCCCCCTCAGACACCCCCTGGCTCTTCCTGTGCACCGTTAATTCCAAGGGAATCCAAGGGATGTTGACAGTTTAATGCTTTGCCCCCGCCCCCCGCGCTGGCTCGCTCTCCAGCTCACCTGTCAGATACTCACCTGTAGATCACCCTGACCGCGATGAACGAGGCTGAGTGCAGTACGACACACTTTCAAACAGGTTACACCCACGCACCTTCCAATGGCTGTCTGCTCCATTTGTTTTACCGGAATTCTGCAGACTAGAAGACGAAAAATAGGGGATTTTACATGCAAAAACACTCATAAGAAATTATAGTAAACCGATGGATCAGTCCACCTACAGAGTAATTGCTGTAGATCTATTTGGGAGGTTTGCAGTTTCCATAGCAACGTTGCCTACGCCTTTTCTTTTGGAGGATAGAGACGTAGTAGCTTACCTTGCCATCACTTTAAGAACTTGTATTTCACAACACAGGAGACCACAAAGAACAACCCTTAATGTGCCCATGAAATATGCATGCTATATTTTGGGTATTAAAACCCATGATATTAAAGCGTCGAGGGCACGTAACTGCTTTCGAATAATTACACAAATCACAGAATCTTTTTTTTTTTTCATTTGACTTCCAAATGAGCCGCTTAAATAAAATATGTCGGAAAAACAAAATGCTTGTATGATTATCTGGCACTGTTTACTTTAATTATTTATGAAAATACGCCTGCGTTAACTTAATGCATCATGATATGACGCACACCTAAAAAAGCATTGTTTTATTAATGAGGTGGAGTCTGCACCATGTTTATGGAGGCAGAACAAACAACGGACCACTGATAATGATATTCTCTGCTAGTGGAGCAAGTACTCTAACATTAAGAAATTTAGCAAGTGCTCTCATTCTGACTTCCTGTAGTAAGCGCATACGTTTCCATACTGTTGTTTTGGCATATATGTATATATGATAGTTTGTACTTTACTATCATACTGTGTGCACAATTATTAGGCAAGTTGTATTGTTGAGTATTAATTTTATTATTGAACAACTACAGTGCTCTCGGTCAATCAAAATGGTAAATACACCACAAACCTGAATAATTAAGAAAGAAAAAATGGGTGCTTGACTTTCTTTGGAGAATATGTATGCACAATTTTCGGGCAACTATTAGTGTGCAGAATATTTATGCAGCTAAATGAAAAATGAAATTTCCCATCTCACTTGTAATTTCCATCTGTTAAAGTGAGAAAAATAAACAAACTCAAAATTTACAAACAAACTCTTTAAGGCCTTCACTGGCTAGCCGCAGAGTGGAGTACTTCGATGCATGCGATGGAGCATTGTCCTGCATAAAAATCATGGTCTTTTTGAAAGATGCAGACTTTTTCCTGTACCACTGCTTGAAGAAAGTGTCTACTAAAAACTGTCAGTAGGTTTGAGAGTTGAGTTTGAGTCCATCTGCAACCCAAATAGGTCCAACTAGCTCATCTTTAATAATACCAGCCCGTACCAGTACCCCACCTCCACCTTGCTGGCATTTGAGTCTGAGTGGAGCTCTGTGCCCATTACTGATCCAGCCATGAGCCCATCCATCTGGTCCGTCAAGAGTCACTCTCATCTCATCAGTCCATAAAACCTTTGAAAAATCTATCTTCAGATATTTCTTGGCCCAGTCTTGACATTTCAACTTGTATCTTGTTCAGTGGTGGTCGGGTTTCAGCCTCCCTCATCTTGGCCATGTCTCTGAGCACTGAACACCTTGTACTTCTGGCACTCCAGGTAGGTTGCAGTTCTGGAATATGACAACACTGGAGGATAATGGGTTCTTGGTAGCTTCACGTTTAAGTCTTCTCAAATCTTTAACATTTAATATGAATCTTTTTTCTCAACACGTTTCTTGCGACCCTGTTGAGTATTTGCAACGAAGCAGTCAACGGTTTTGTGATCATGCCCCGATATCTTAGCAATTTCAAGAGTATTGCATCCCTTCAAAATTTTTTTTTACAATTTCCAACTTTTCTGTTACATTTCTTTTGTGGCCCATTTTGTGTGAGGAACAAAATCTGCCTAATAAGTATGCACACATTGATATAGGGTGTTGATCTCCTTAGGCCACACCCTCTCTCATTACACAAATACACATCCCCTGATATGGTTAAATCTATTAAGCATTCCAGTTTCTACATCTTGGAGTTGGAACATATGCATAGTAATGATATTGTCAAAATACTGACTTGCCTTATAATTGTGCACAGTGTATAGTAAATTATACAGTTGGACCAAGGTCAGGAGTAGACAGGAAGGTATTAGTATGACAATGTGATTGTTGTGGCGGTAATGTTTCTTAGTGGGCATCTGACTGGTCTCCATAAGTCTCCTGTTTCAATCTCTGAGCTGCCAAGGAGAAAGCCTTGTTGTTCTGTCCATAAAAATTGGTTCTTAATCAACATTCATGGTTAAATAATGGTAAAATATGAATATTCTGTGTAGTTAGATTGGTATAGGTGTAGGACAGTTCTACTGTTGGTACTTCCATCCAGTACCCAGATAGCATTTGAAGAGCACTGTGGGGAGTCAAGTGGTATAGTTCAGGACCTAATCTGGTACACGAGGGGGCACAAGTCGTTTGTAATGAACTGCTGTCGCCCTCCAAATAAACAAATGTGATGTCCTTAAAATTGCAGTGCGGCGGCTTAAGCGCATGCCAATTAATTGTTTACCACGTCTGCGGAGCACTAGAGCACCTCTTCAATGGAAAATATAAGACACCGGGGTATGTACTAAGCCCAGTTCTACAAGGCGAACTCTGCAATCACATACATTATTCAAACCAATTGTGAAGGGTTTTCATGCATGCTTACCATACAATTAGGATATTTTAGCATAGAGACTACAATAAATACAAAAAAACAAGTCTTCCTCAGATCATGGACATTGCAAGTCCAATATATTTTTGTTCAGGGCAAATTACAAGGATACACATAGGAATATGTTTACATGCATTTGGAATTTGAATGTCACCATGAATTTGGATGTGTTTGAATTTCTTGTTGACAGGTACAAAGTAATACATCTCACTCAGATACATTTTTTGATCAGCAAGGATTGTGTAGAGAACCAGGATTTCATGCAGAAAACTAGCTGTATATAGATAGAGTAAATCCATTATACAGAAGTATAGAGTAAAAATATGACTAGAGTAAAACCTGGATTATATAGAAGTAAAAACATCAGTATTCTACAGATAAATTAAAGCCATGATTATAAGTAACAGTTTATAGAAATGTTGCACTTGTACAGTAAATGGTTATAAAGGAGTTTAAGTTTAGGAATAATTTATTAACTATTAAAATAATACTTATGATAATAATATATTTAATCATTATTATATTTAATAATACTTAAATAATACATTATTTATAATTAATTTATAGGACAAAAGGGTTTTGAATGTGGGTAAAGACGCATAAAAACCTAACTATTGTGTTGCTGTCTTAGAGTACAACTGCAGCATCAACATGTTTTTTACAAGATGTTTATTATTATATTTTCAAACTAAACATAATTTATTTATTACCTCTTTATAAACCATTATTCAAAAATGTTACCAGATTAAATAGATAGGATAAAACAAGGAATATATGTACTGTGTATATATATATATATATATATATACATACATATATATATATACATACATATACATATATATATATATATATATATATACATATATATACATATACATATATATATACATATATATATACATATATATATATATATACATATATACATATATATACATATACATATAAAAATACATATAATAAATTATACTTAATCATGGATATTATATACATTCTCTTTATGTATATATGCACAGTATATATAAATTGTACTGTGAGTGTCGGTAAACTTGTAGAATCGGAATTGTGGAAGATGGTAATAACAGGAATGAAGCTCAGTCTATTCCAGATATTATTATGGTCTGCTCTACTCTTACATGCATTCTGTGATTGGTAGAGTTCTGCCAGCAACAGTGGTGGAGTCCAACATTGGAAAATCTCTCTTCAGAATGTTCTAACTTAAAGGGAAAACTGTGTGCATAAGAGAATACATAGCTAGCCTCCCAAGAGAGTAATAGAGCGAACGAGATGGGTTTACAGAATAGGAGATGCAGCAAGAGGGTAATAGAATAACAACCCTGGCAGCATATTTACCATTTTGATTCTTAACTTTTAAATGTGAATAAGGCCGGCGGATAATTTGTCTTTGTTAGCGAGATCTAACTTTCTTCTCCTCATAGAATAAGAAAAATTGAATGATGAACTACATTTATTTAACTCAATATTTCCATCTTCATTCACTGAACCTACCTGATATTTCAAAACTTGAGAAATGGGGCATAATAGAAATTCCTCCTTTTTCTTTCTTCATGATTAGAGAAGGCATAATGCAACGCCTTTATGTGATCATTCAATAAAAGTTGTCCTTAAATGTCTGTATTTAATATTAATGTAAGCCTATCTGTCTTAATTGTCTTTAATCTTAAAGCAGAATGTTCTGGAATCCGACACCAGCCGGACAATTTCAGTATATCGGCCTCATTTATCACATTCCATTCACACTTCAGCAAATTATTAATTTATCATACCGTATCAGCTATCATCACCATGGAAGTGATTTCAAAAGACACATCTTTTCCTCTCCACCTATCACACCTTTAGACAGATTCGATGTAGACCACATTTTTATGATATGTCATTCATCTTACCAATTATCTTCCAAAAGAAGAGCAATGCTACTGAGTGTGTAAATAATGGTCTCTCTTACAGTTGATCATACATCAAGCCTAAAGCTTGTATTTACAAGCTTGCATTTTTCCTCATGTTACAAAGTAACAATGTGGTAGCCAACATGCTTATATTGTAGGCATTACATGGAAATGCATTACTGTATTGCATTACTAGTCTATGCTCTAGTTTCTGCTCTATATGGATGTTAATTGACACAGTGTTTTTAAATCCCAAGCTTAATGGTCTGTAGGTTATAAAAAATTCCCAATCTTGCGTTGTCGGCAGCTCCGCAACTCCTTGTACAGATCTGTGGGGTGACGAGGGATGTGCAAACCAACCACGATTTTACTTACGTTCCCCCAACCACGATTATACTTACGTTCACGACTATACTTTTTCACAGTGATCTCCTAGGCAACATACACAAATCTATGTCAAATCAGTTGTACAGGTGTACAATAAAACTAGCAAGAATGGTCTTATTCATAGCAAACAAAATGACTAACCTTTACATTTAGCTGCCTAGATTTGTAGCCATGCTAGCTAGCTTGCTAGTGAGCTAGCATATATAAGCTAACTCGTTGATTTGGTCATGGAGCCTGCTAGCACAGCTAATATTTCAAACTCAGGTCTTTCGCCTAAGGTGCCAAGTTACGTACATTGCATCGGCCCTGGCTGGCCACCTTACTTACAAACTTTAGCTATTTTTCAAGCTACAGTTGACGCTACATTCCAGAAATCTGAGCTTTCCAGCACTCTTTAAGCTGCTTAATGGATATCCATGTACATGATCCAGCATCTTTTATTGTACTTTTGCACAATGCCCTCTGCTTGTTTGTTCTGTTTTATTGATAGAATGAATTACAAGGGCACATGTGGAGTTTCACCACCTCACTTGCATGCTTACTCTAATAATATAATTTTCCCATGTCATTCAAACCTGGTGCAAATGCAATCTCTGCTGTAGTAGAACATTACTGACAAAAGGCTATGGGAGAATTCATTGTTCTATATCAATGTATGGAAACATACTGTGTTCTATAGAGTGTTCTGTATGGAGGCAGCCAATGTTCTGTATCAGTATATACTGTATATAGACACACTACCTGTCAACAAGAAACAAACACATCCAAATTCATGTTTTTTGTTCATTGCCCTGAACAAAAATATATTGGACTTGCAATTACCATGATCTGAGGAAGACTTGTTTTTTTCAACCATGGTGAGATTGCTCTAAATTTACATTAAGTTTACATGTAGTAATGGTACATAAATGCACATACTCTTCTGTTTCAAATATCCCTTACACATTTATTTGAAGTATGTATGTATGTATGTATGTATGTATGTATGTATGTATGTATGTATGTATGTATGTATGTATGTATGTATGTATGTATGTATGTATGTATGTATGTATGTATGTATGTATGTATGTATGTATGGTATAGATCACTAACACTAGCTACCATATAAAAGTATACCGGTATTGATATACATACATTGATATACATACGTACATACGTACATACGTACGTACGTACATACATACATACATACATACATACATACATACATACATACATACATACATACATACATACATACATACATACATGTAGCTAGTGTTAGCAGCAACACTTTCTATCAAAATATAAAAACAATAATAACATTTTGAATATTAAAGAGATAGAAAAATTAAATGTATGATTGATGCATTTATAGAATAACAAGTAGTTTTACAGATAATGTTTTGGCTAGACAATATCGATGCAAATATGTAATTGCTAAATGGACAAACTGATTTAATTTGGATCCTGAGGCAAACCCAGTTGATATTCACTGTTTAACATCATTGTCAAATTCATTCCAACTAAGGCAGAGTATCTGCAGGTTTTTGTTTCTCCTTTAAACTTGATTGATTAATTAAGGTCATTGATTAGTTGGGAACTCCCTGCGGTTGTCTGGGACTTCATTGGACACCAATTGATGCATACAAAAAATACAAAAAATAAAACAGGCGACACTAGGTATGTGGAATTTGTTAGACACCTTTGTTTTACCGCAATGTCGTTGATCACACATAATGAGATGTTATTGCAAATTGAAGATCCTAATTGATTTTCAGATGCAAAGTACACTGTTTACAAGGCCTACTCTCTCAATACATTTAATCCACTAGGGCTTTATTGAGTTTAGGGAGTTTGAACCAACCTTTGATGATTTGCAGCGCCGTCTTCACCCTCTCAAATAGACCAGTACCCAATTACTTCAAGCTCATCAGCTCACACAGTGATCCTCATATTGGCACTCGGATCTTGGACGTAAATGCCTGGTACGTGGTACTAGTTGAAAACCAGCCACAAAACAAACATTCCTAATACAATCCCAAGGCTGGATGGAGGAATTCAATGGTGGGTTGAAAATGGAAGAAAAAAAACTTCACACGTCTGTGATTCTCAGGTTCCAGTCTTTGGACTTGACACTAATTGCGTAGTCTTGTCAAAAGTTTCACAAGGTAGTTTTGACAGTTTATTTCAGTACCAGTCACACACTAGCCATATCAGACTGCCAGGGGTACTGTGCTTTTAAGAAGAGGGTGCTCAAAGAAAGAAAGGTAATACCAAACCTAACTCTCTAGATAAGGAATAATAAGTTCATGTTCATGAACCAAGCATTAGCTGGATGAGAACTGATGATTCTTTCGTAGAGATGACAATGTGTAAAACTGGATGTTCTAGTCATGTGCGGATTACAACATTATTAACTTGGTTTTTGGGGTACATTTTCTGACACAATGCAGCCAACAGTAACCACACAAGAGTACCTGGTTATCCACTTTCTTTCAATTATGTCTCTGTACCTTGTTTAGGCAATTTCTGACCACATACTGTACCTGTCAGACAGATAACTCACAACCCAACCCAAAGTTCACACGTGATGTAACAGCAAGGCAACAGCTTAGCAATTGTGCTTCCAGGCGGAGACGCTAGGCTAGCCAACTCCACAGCTTCTTCAGGACAATTGACAGGCAGACGGCAAGAGAGCGAGAAATAGAGGGAGATAATATCTGGAGACCTGTGCTTGTGAAAGCAACAAGTTTGGCTGTTAGAGGAAAACTACCTCTCCCATTCAGAACCTGCCGGCGTCACATGACTGCTGTGTTTCGTCACCTCTGTGACTCGTTGCGCAGCACTGGAGAGAACAAAGAGGGCGAGACGGAATTTCTCTCCTTGTAAAAACCACGGAGAATAAAGGTTACTGTGATTGTTTTCCATGAAATTGTCATTTGTGTTGTGAGCGTAAAGTATGCGTGTGTGTAGTTAACTATTTCAGACATCTGTTTTCCATTTCTTTTCTCTCTCTTATATAAGTGTTCTACCTGACAATTATCCATATGCATTATTCAGCACAGCCACCATGGAAGCAAGCTTGCTCTGAAATAAGATATACTATATTAACTCTTAATTGGCAAACCTTGATAACATGGATTTCTTTAAGGTGTCGCCATATAGACATGAACATGATAAATTCCATGTGTTGCCAATGCGCTTTATTAGGACATGTATGCAGCTGAATAATGTGACAATGGCAACTCTGAAATGTGCTGTGTTCATCAGCTGTGACAAATTTAGTTTAACAGCTTGCCAGTAAAAAAAAACAAATCCAAGAGGTAACTTTAGCTCACTGGTTCTCAGGCGGAGGGAGGTGAGTGACAGTTATCGGAGAGAAGTGGGGAAGAGGGAAAAACGAGAGCCGGAGCGAGGGATGAATAGAGGAAGCTAAGTTAAAGTTCGAGACAGAGGAGAGTGAGGCAGAGTGATGAAGAATGGAGGAATGAAAATGGGTTCAATTTTTAAATCCGGTGCAGCTTGGAGGCTGGCCAGCGAGGAGGCGAAGAGGAGGTTAAAGGTGTGAGGGGGTGGGGGTTGGGAAGGCAGGTATTGGGTCACAATGTACATGTCAAGGCAACCTGCTTAGATGAAAATATGGGCCACGTCATTAGGACTTGTGCTATTGGATTTACACTGTAGTACTAATTGAACGGCTCTGTACTGTGTGTGTGTATGTGTGTGTGTGTGTGTGTGTGTGTGTGTGTGTGAGCATTTTAGATGATAAAGAAAAAATGCAATGCACAGAAAAGACCCGATCCTCTCTGGTACCACCACTCCAAGGTGTACATTAGACCACATCAGCTGTACGTCCTGCTTACCGATCCTTTTGCCTACAGTGCTCCAGTATTTTTTCCCTTTAGTGACTTGCTCCTCTCTGGTAATGTTGAAATCCCGTCATATTTGCTGTTGACAGCATTTGACCCCTGTGATCCCCGACACTGATTTATAGAAAGAAAAACTAATTGGATGAGTGCTTCCGGAAAGTCGTGACAGAGGATTAGTCCTCCTTCCTTGTGTGTCTTGTTGGTTTTATGCCCCTTCTCTCTCTCCCCCACCAGCTTACTCCTCCCCCTCTCCTGTTTTGTCCCCTTCTAGCTTTCCGTCTGTTTGTCTGCCCCCCCCCTTAACGTTTTGCTGTGGTTGCATGTTCCCGTAGTACACTCTCAAACAACTGTGACTCTGAGGTCCTGAACTAAATACTTGGTTTCTGGGACAGGATTCACTTCCTGTCAGGTTTTCCACTTCCTGGATGGTGGTTTCCTAAACCTACTAAACAGTCTGTGAACTAGCAGAAGTCAAGGTAAACTTGCTTCCCTGCCTTAGAGCCAAACAGTGGAAAACTACGACCCTTAATTCAACCACTGAGCTAGCTACCACACCCATTAATTAACCAACCAAACGTTAGCAAATTGCTAGCTAGACATATTGGCAAAACAACACGTAAAAGTACATGACTAGGTTAAAACCTAAATGACCAGGTAAGTAACCTAATTATCCATTATTCACACTTTCTTTTCATTTCATTGGTTACTGGATAGCGATGCATCATGCATAAGAACAGCTAATAGCCATTGGCTATTATAGTATACCATACCCACTAATGTCGTATTGCTTACATACAATGTTTGACAATCTAGTCTTTTTTACTGCTTTAATTCATTTGGTATGTTGTATAATATAGCAATCAGGAACCATGGGGGTTTGTGGCATGTAGACAATATACCACAGCTCAGGGCTGTTTCCAGGCACAGCATTGTGCTTAACAACTGCCTGTAGCTGTTACATATTGGTCATATACCACAGATTCCCCTGTGTCTTATTGCTTAATTATGCTATTTAAAAGACACATTATACTAATGCCACCATTACAGTTTCTCTGTCTGTTATTTCCACTGCCTTTTCAATTGGCTCGACAATAAAGACAATTTGAAAAAAAATAAAGTTGGATCACAATTATACCGGTGGGAGTGGCTGGTTATCTCACCCTGTGTGGAGTGAAGCTGTTTATACCTGTGAAAGCAGTGCTGATTATTTGTGTGTTCAGGAGCACCTGTCAGACAGGCAGGACTCTGGCTTCAAGATGCACCCTCTGAGATCCACCAAAACGGAGGTGAAGAAATGAACATACATGGAGAGATGCCAACCGAGAGGGGATAGGAGAGGAAATAAGAGGAGGGATGAGAGAGAGGAGATGGGATGAGAGAGAGGAGATGGGATGAGAGGGAGGAGATGGGATGAGAGGGAGGAGATGGGATGAGAGGGAGGAGATGGGATGAGAGGGAGGAGATGGGATGAGAGGGAGGAGATGGGATGAGAGGGAGGAGATGGGATGAGAGGGAGGAGATGGGATGAGAGGGAGGGGATGGGATGAGAGGGAGGGGATGAGATGAGAGGGAGAAGATGGGATGAGAGGGAGGAGATGGGATGAGAGGACAGAGTAAGGGATGAGAGGGAGGGGATGGGATGGTGGAGAAGGGATGAGAGGGTGGAGATGGGATGAGAGGACAGGACAGAGGAAGGGATGAGAGGGTGGAGATGGGATGAGAGGACATGAGAAGGGATGAGGGGGTGGAGAAGGGATGAGTGATAAACAGAGGGAAGGAGGGCTTGTGACGAGAAGGGACGATACATGCCTAGCTCCCTAAACAGAGCTTTTCTGTAGCGTCAGTATAAGTAGAAGTGTGGGGCAGCTGATCTGCAACATGTTAGTCATTGTACTCCTGCTCTGTCCATATCTTACTCGGTAATCCAAATCATATTTAGATTATCACAACCTGTAATGGTGCTGTGACGCCGGAGGAAAGATAACCATTGACTTGATAAGGTTATTTATTTATACTTAAATGTGTATCATGTTTGTTCCATAAGGTGTCATATCATTAAGGAATCTGTGCCTGTGCAAACAGAAACTTACATGAGGATGTGCAATCCAATAACGAGGCTCATGCTTTGTCAATACTCCCTCATCAAGGGCACTGAAGTAATGGGATTAGCAGTGGCAATAAAATATCAACACCATGAATACATAATTGGGCAGAATCCTGCTGGAGTTGCAACAAGGGTGAAGGTGACTTTAGGTGGCACGTTTTGTTGATATAAGGGAAGCTTAGGACAGGGTTAATACTGATAGCGTCTGTATCATTAGTGCTAATGTTTCAGAGCTTGTCTGGAAGCAAGCTTCTCTTTACTTATAATCCAAGTTTTTTCTTTATATATTTTTGAATGAATAATACTAAATAGTATAAATAATAATAATAATAATGATAAAACTAACCTTTTGGGAAAATGTGTGTCAAAGTCTATTATGCTCTTTATTGCTTTTGCATTATTTAATAATAATTCAATTTATATAGCACTTTTCAAGGAACCAAAAGTGCTTTTCACAATGAGGGGTAAAGCCCACCTCATCCACCACCAATGTGTAGCACCCACTTGATAACCATCAGCTATCAGGTGGAGAGATGAGTAGTTCTATATGCCAAATAGGAAGTAGGGAGAGTATTAGGTGGCCATGTTTGAAGTGAACCTGGTTGGTAATTTGGCCATGACAACACCCCTACTCCTACAATAAATGCCACAGGATTTTTAATGACCACAGACTCAGTAAACCCGTTTAACGTCCTATCCGAAAGACCAAGGGCGTAGAAACGAGTTTGATATTGGGGGACACACACTGTATATTATTCACAAATTGTTCTAATTATTTGGGGGACCACATTGCCCCCCCCGTTCCTATGCCCATGCGAAAGACAGCAACCTATGCAGGGCAGATGTCCCCATCACTACCATTGTGCAGTGGGAATGATCTTTAGACCAGAGGGAAGAGTGCCCCCTACTGGCCCTCCAACACCACTTTCAGCAGCACTGGTCTCCCATCCAGGGACTAACCAGGCCCAACCATGCTTAGCTTTAGAAGTAAACCAGCAGTGGAACACAGGGCACTATGTTGCTGGTGTGGTGTCTGTAATGTATTAAAATGCCACATCTCTACATAGCCTATACTTCCAATGCTCCTAGGAGTGATACAGGACCCATCCAGTTGATCTACAGCAGGGAGCTGAAGCCTAATGTCTTAGCAACTGACAGCTGACCACATATTGTCAGTGCCTTCTAGCCCTGAGGATGTCACTGCAGTGGATTGAGGATGATCTGGGCATCAGTGGTTAGGGTATCAGACTTGTATTTGGAAGGTTGCCGGTTAGAATCCCAACTGTTTCAAATGTCATTGTGTCCTTGGGCAAGGCGCTTTACCCTTAGTTGCTCCAGGGGCTTGTCCCTGTACTAACCTTAAGTCTCTCTTGATAAGAGTGTCTACTAATTGACAAAAATGTAAAATGTAAATCTTTTGGCCGGACACCCCACACAATTGGGCTTTTGTCCCATTTGCACATGACAGCTGGACACATTCCATCACCAGCGTCACCTGGTTACGTTGGGCGGGTACATTCAGATGAAAATGTTTTTGCCAGACCTTTACTGAGTGAGCTGAACAGCTTGGATCCCAGTGAATTATGATCTAGGTAGTATCATTTCTGATGGCTCTCTTACCCACTGAGATGGCAAGCACAGAGGATGTCTTTTCTTGATTGATAGTCTACTTCTCTGCTGATTCCTAGAAACTATGTACTGTAGATCATGAACGGTCCGGAGGGGCATGTCCATTGCTTACTTTGACTGCAGAAGACAGTGACGTTGGCTAGTTTGGTAGTTAAATGTTGACTTGAGTTTGTTCATTTAAAACACATGGTTTAATCTACTTTGTCTGTTTAATCCATCACTTTTTTCTCGCAATTACAGATTGCAGCCCATCAATAACAGTGAGCAGTTATCTTGACTGTAAATATGATGAATTACATTGCCGGGCATACTATCTCATCTCCCATAGATTTCCATTTGAAACAAAAGGCGCTATTGCGGTGCAGATGAACATCTTAATGCATTATGATGAATGTTTTCTACGGTCGCTGAGCTGAGGAACTGATTTGACTGAGTGATAGAGAGGGGATAATCTTTTCCATTTTTATATTCACATGTAATCGAGAGTGTGCCAATGGTTTCTAAAGATGGGCCTCACTTCTGAACAATAGTGGCAATGTAAGCGACGACCTTTATGGACGCCAATGACACAGTGGGCCATCTAAACCAAAGTGGTAAAAAACAAGACAGCCAATAGTTATTTCCAAGGAAGAACATCACATTATATGCAGACCTTAGAGGCAGCTAATACATAATACAATGGCAATCAGTCTGTGGATTAGATTGACTCTTCATCTGATTTACTCTTCGTTATATTGACTCCTGGTCAGTTTGCCTCCTACGTTTGACTCCCTATAAGATTAAACGTTCTGCTAGTTGACTCCTCATAAACATTGACTCCTGACCAGATTGACTCCTGACCAGATTGACTCCTGATCAGATTGACTCCTGATCATTTTCTGATTGGGGTTATCCAACAATGTTCCTGAGCTGCCGTAGCCTGTTTGCCGTGTTGTGTAATTACTTTACTATAGGCTGGATCAGACTTCTGTCTCTCTGTCAGTCACAGTTAAGCCCCTAATTAAGTCAGCTAATTAACCAATGATGTGGAAGGGATCACTAGGGATCGTCTGTATGTGTATTTCTGTTTGTGTGTGTGTGGTGGGGAAGGTGGTTGTAAAGTGTCGCTGTGGGTAAAGTATAGCACGGCTGTCTGTGCTGTCTCGTTAACACCTATGTTTATTATACCAGGTCCACACGAGTTGTTAGGAAGGCAATAACCGATCTGGATCCAGGCTAAGTACTAGTGATTATTGAGCACGCTTATAACAACCATCCTCTGCTCCAGGATAAACCCAGGCTAATGTTTGAAGCAGACCTTTATATACTGTAACCCTTGGCATTACGTGGCTATGAGCTTCTATGTGGTTAATTGTAATTACCTTGATTGAGTGAGTAGGTAGTTAAGTGGAAAAATTTCTAACCTTAACTGAAGTCTGTGACAAGGTAAATAAACGACCCCCCCGCCCAAGCAGAGAGATGAGATTGAAATATCCATGCGGTAATTCTGTTGGATGGTTAACTCAGTAAGTACGGACTAAGTGCAGAATATTAAAAACAGAAATATTGGTAAGAGCCTAAGGAAGGAGTTTTCCTTGGTGAATGACACCACAAGCAAAGAAAACACCAGACCCCACCACTGTGTCATTTGCTGCCTCACAGTCCTGGGGTTGCCCAGGTGCGAAACAATGCATTTCGGTAATATGGTTGAGCTATTCAAAGAGCTCACACAACAGAGGGACATTCATCCTAATTGATTGCTAATTGATTGCTTGATTATAATTGGATATGGACGGTGGTGTTGATTGTTAATGGAGCGGTTGTGGTTCTGCTGAAAGTCGTTTTAAGCACTGATGATATTATTAGGGAAGAGATAATCATATGCGCCGGGCTCTGGCTGGGTCGCCCCCCCCCCCATTGACTCCCACCACAAGCAGCTGAGGCCCATGCTGAGTTCTTAAAGCTAATGCGAATCAACTGTGTCTTTCCTACGATTCAACTGGGTTTTTCCTGCCCAGAAGAACCAAATAAAGGGGCAACTCAAAACCCATCCTTTCTCACCAATTTTCTCATCCCTTGTAGTTAATTAAGATCATCCAGCCAGGTTTTGTAAAGTCTCAGAGGAATGTCAGGCCTGCTTCAATACATTGCTTCTGGATACGTGACATTACCCCCCTCCGGATGCGCAGCTTCTGACTCAGAACACTACCAGCCCAGAGGACAACTCTGGGTGAAGGTAGTAGTCTCTAATTAGATTGAGGTCCAGGGGTCCTGAATCCAGGGGTGGAGGGGTGTACCCGAGGGCACAGCATCCACCAAGGGACCACAAACCACCGGCCTAAGAGGGAAGACAACATGAAAGATAGGTGAGATCTTGTAGTGCCGGATATATTTTCTTGTTGATATGTAGGAGGACCTTGAACCTTGGCCCTATGAACCTCTGTTTTCTGCAGGGCAGGCAGAGGGGGAGGTTCTTAGATGACAACCAGACTCGATCCCCCGGATGGAAACTTTTGGAAGAATGGGCCGTGTCTAATATATCTCCAGCCTGGCAGAACCATTAATCGACAGTAGGAGCATTGTTCTGGTTGGAGTTACACAGAGCCAGAGCCGGCTGGTATCAGGATGCACTGGAATTTTGCACCTATTCAAGAAACCTCACACACTCACACTGTCGGTCCTGACAGTGGCACTCTTGAAACCTCCCAAACTCCTGGTTGACCCGTTCCACCTGCCCATTCGAATAAGGTCATTACCCAGACGTGAGGCTGACCAGAGCTCCAATCTTCTCCAAAAAGGCCTTCCAAACTATGGCTGTAAACTGGGGACCACAGAGACAATTTCCTCTGGAAGTTTCACTTCTAGATTAAAGGGCTGTGTGGGTTCTGTCTGGTTTAGTACTGGGGTAGCTATGGAGTTCATGATAAAATGTCTGTAGAAATTGACAAATCTCAGGAAACTCTGTAGACCCTAAATCATTGTGTGGACTGGTCATGACCTGACTGCATCCATGTTCATGTGTTCCATGTTGACACATTGTGGGCTTGTCCATCTTCTTCCTAGCATACCGGATGTCTTGTGAAACTCACACTTTTCCGCTTTTGACGTAGAGCTGATGTTCTTTTAGACCTCTCAGGGTAGCCCAGAGGTCTCTGATGTGTTCCTTGCATGATTGCGAAACGACCAGGATGTCAACAGTGTAAACCACAACCTGTCTACCCAGCATGTCTCCAAACATGGCATTCACAAATGACTGTAAGACCAAGGGTGCATTGGCTTACCCTTAGGGTATGAGGTGATGTGCGTTATTGCTCCGGTGCCAAGGCAGTCATGTGGAGAGGTAAGGGAGACCCAACTTCAACACCATCTCCCGGTCTATAATAGGGGTGGAACGGTACATGTATTTGCATTGAACTGAAATGGTATGGGCTTCACAGTTCGGTGCATGAACTTACACTGAGAATACACGGTGCGTTCTGCATTTTTGTTTAGCTTTTCCCTCCATTGTACCAAACTCATACCGAACCGTGATGTCTGAACCGATGTATGAACCGAACCGTGAATTCTGTGTACCGTTCCACCCCTAGTCTATAAGGTTTCCCAAATCTTCAGAATCTACTAGGGCGGTAGTGATAAGTAACAACCTTCAACAGAGATGGAAATTTGAACAAATTGGAGGTGAGAGGCTGAAGAGGTTTTACTCACATTAAGATGATGGGACTCATACCATCTAGACTCTGAGTTCTAATTATATCTCCCGATGGTGGATAGGGGGTCCCCCGACTTCCATGGGGTGGAATCAGTGTCATGGCGGTTTTGGGAAGAAGAGGGTGAAGGAGGTGAGTATCAACACTCCTTGAGGATTTGGAGATTACAAAGTTCCCAGAGCATATTGTCTAGTCTAATGGAGGTGGCTATGAGGTTCTCTGGGCTCATGTCATTGTTCCGACATGCCAACAATTTTGACGTCCTCACGCAAAGCCCTCCAAAAGGCTGTGCGCAGGGCTTGCTGGTTCCAAACTGAAGATGCTGCCACTGTATCAAAGGCGAGGGCATACGCCAATGCCACCATTTTTACTTGATGTAGTTGAAGTATTGTAGAGGCTCCCCTCCTTTTTCTTCCAGAAGATGGTCAAACATCTTCCTGATCTGAGCTAGGAAGGTGGTGTAGGAGGATGAATTACCCCCTTCCCAGACTGCCGTAGCCCATTGGAGCCACCTTTCCTTCAGTAAAGAGATCACTAGAGCAATCTTGGTTTGCTCTGTTGGATAAATACCTGATTGTTGGGTAAGGTAGAGCCACACCTGGAGCGGGTAGTGCAACACCTGAAGCAGGTAGTGCGACACCTTGAGCGGGTAGATTGACACCTTGAGCGGGTAGATTGACACCTTGAGCGGGTAGAGCGACACCTGGAGCGGGTAGAGCGACACCTGGAGCGGGTAGAGCGACACCTGGAGCGGGTAGAGCGACACCTGGAGCGGGTAGAGCGACACCTGGAGCGGGTAGAGCAACACCTGGAGCAGGAACCCACTGCAGTGCAAGAGTGTTCTGTCTGCAGGAAAGGCACAATCCAGGGCAGTTATAGAGGGGCTGATGTCAACCTGTGTTGCTGGGAAAGTGTGGTTAGTAGACCGGCGACTTTGATAACCGGAGGGAAGCAGGAAGTGGATACGTGACAGCTTCTTTACAAGGTTCCATCCACACAATCTTTGGTTTCACTGGCGTCGTCCACTCAAAGCTATAGCGACGTACAGCTGCTGCAGTCATACTGGCCGGACTCTGCTTTGTTTTGAAATGAAACATTGTGGCAGATGCCGACACAGACCTGTGATGATTTGAGCAGCCAGGGAGCAGATGATTTGGCCATGGAAAGCTGTCCCCGAAACTGTGTTTCATATCACGTTTGTGCACGGCTCACTTCATACCAGAGACGATGATGACAGTGGGCTTTCTGCTGTGTGTAACATAGCAGTTCTTTTTTCTACAGAAGCTAAGTTGTGTAGAAAACTATGGCCATGGCCACAAGACCTCAGTCTTTGGCATTGAGGAGGCTGTAGTATTCTTACAGTTCTTAAAGTACTCTGGACATTCTTGAGTGGCAGTCTGGGAGGACAGACTTGTGGTGAGACAATCCAGACGAATAGCAAGATTGCAGAGAAGTGTTGCAGCTTCACACAGCACCAAGATATGACAGGACATCAAGCACACACACACACACACACACACACACACACACACACACACACACACACACACACACACACACACACACACACACACACACACACACACACACACACACACACACACACACACACACACACACACACTGAATCAGACCTAGACTTGAACGTGTGTGTATGCGTTCTGTCACCATTTAAATGATGCCACACTGGTTCACTCTGTAACTCACCTGAATTGGTTTTCTAATCTTGTTTTTTGTTTAAATCTTAATTAGCGTGCTGCCATACCCACAAGGTGTTCCAGGTAGGAGATATCAGAACGTTGAAATGTGCTAGGAGCTGTGGAGCATAGAAAATGTCTGTGTGAAGGTATTTATTTTTGGGGGGGTTTAGGCAGATATTTCCCCACCTCCAGAGAGAATAGCACCAGTCCAGTAACACTAACTATGTAGACACCAGTGCCTGCCTCAACATATTCAGCATATTTGCTGTTATTTATCTTGTTTTTTTGTATCGTTAATTTCCACCAGATTAGGACATTTTAATAAACAGTTTAATTGATCGTGAATAGATTGTAAAACCACTGTTTGTTTAACATGATGATTTGATGGATCTGCATGGTGATTATATCAGCTTTAAACACCTCGCGAAATCTCTCCGGTTTTACCTCCATGAGCTCCCCACTCTTTTGTGGTTTTGTTTTGTAGCTCAGGATTGAATGCCATTGTCTTTCTGATCGTATTTTGTCGCCTTGTTCAGTTTTGGTTAGGATGTATTTATTCACTCTATGGGACCAATAAACAGTGACAATTTATTATGCATGGAAAAACAGCTCCTTAACCTTTTTGGGAGGGTGATGGATATAAAAAACAAATGCATTAAGTTCCCAAACCTCTCCTCGGGCCTACCCACTCGTAATGATTTTGAAACCTGAAATGGCACTCCTGATTCAGTTAGTCAAAGCCTTTTACAAATTGCGGTGGAGCCCTATTTACCTGTAAAGTATCGTTATTTTGTGGCGTGGGAGTTATACCAAAATACTGTTGGTGTTAAACAATTTCATATGCTAACTTTGTAAAAATCACAATAGAAGGGACACGGATGTCTGAAGACTTCATGTTTAACCTACTAATTAGTGGGTGTTTTCTGTAGTACGAAAGAAAGTTGTAAACAGAGTCCAGGGAGACTCTAAGTGTGTAGATGGAGACAGAGAGGACAAGCACAGGCATTTGTCCAGGCTGGGTCTCGAACCTATGTTGCCACAGAAATGCATGGTCCTGAGTCAGTATGTTAGATCGCTACGCTACCAGACTAATTACATCTAGAGTTCCTTAAACTTGCGTCCATTACGATAGGCTGTCTATCTAAGGTCTATACCATCAGGTCAGTATACTCTACCATGTGAATAGCTATATGATGAGAAACAAAAAAACAAGGAATAGTGAGTGCAGATAGCTGTACAACGAGCCAAAGGCGTAGGCGTACTGTAAATGTACCTCCTTCCTATGTGTGACCACCAGTTGAACACGGCCCAGAGCTCTCAGCTGGCCGGCTATCTTTTGTGTAACACTGCCCCCTCAGAGAAGGAGATCGGCTTTGATCTTCTTTCTACATCCTCCTCATCATCGTTACTCATCCCTTTGTTGCCCCACCACCCAGCATCCATTTGGCAACCCCCCCACGTCTCTCATTATAAAACATTCCCCTTTTTCAAGGGTTATTTTACCTGGATCTACTCAAGAGGTTTTCTTGATGGATATGATGTCCTAGGGTCCCTAGACCCCACCGCCGCCCAGAGTTTTCTGTGTTTTTGCCAGTTATCTCCTCTCATTGTGATCTTCCCCCGATCTCGTAGATTACGGGCTTATACCCCCCACGCATCCTCTTTCCCTGGGCAGCTCAACTACCATATTCCATGAAAGCCTCTCTTGCCTGTCACACAGTAAGGATTACATGCCATTTTCATCAATCTCCCATCCAGTAAGCCAGTCTCTGAAGTGATGGCTCCTTGAATTAACGCACAGAGAGTTGTCAATAGGTCAAATTAATGCAACAGAGAAAAAAAGATAAACAACTAGGCCACTGGTATACAGCAGCAGTTGTTGAAGAAAAGAAGATGGAGACTGTTGTTAGTGGCAGGCAGATTTTGAAGGTAAAGAGAATGACGCTAGCCGGCTTATAGAGACAGTGATGTGTGGTTCCCTGGGTAAACATTTCATCTGTGAAACTTGTCTGGAGTAACATATCATTGAGTTTGGACTATCTATATAACATTTTATCCTCTTCCAGGCATAACAGACATAACAGTGAGGCACTTATGATAAACATTATAACAACAAAACATTGTTTAGGGCAAATATTGCTGGTTATTATGTTCAGAGTGAGGGGTTGTACCAGTAAGATGGGATCAGGAAGAACAGGATAATGGTGGATACATGTACACTATTTTTGCTATTAAAACTCATGGCATGTAAAAACACCGCAAGATCTGAACATCAATACTATTTTCCAGTATTGTGTGTGTGATGGAGCAATGTTTTTGCCCTCAAAATGAGCAAACAAAATGAAATAGGAAATCCATGGTAACTTGTGAAATTCCCATGAATTATTTCGTTGTAACATACATTCAGGAAGAGGGTACTCTGTAGGAAATGATAGGTAGATATTTAATCATTTTAATAACTTAATAGAGCAGAGTCTTAGAAAAACATTTCACCAGACATACAGTACTGTAGATGTTGTCAAAGTACATCTATAGCCTTCTAAGCTATTGTAGTTGATACCAAACCCAACCCATTCCATCTCTAAAGATTTCTTCTTTAACGTAGGGTTCTGTGGGGGCCGGAACGATGTGTTCAGCCAGGCTTTCAGGTATTCTGCTCTAGGGGGAAACAGTCTGGGTAACACGGTCAAGTAGGTTAGACTGACTTATACTGCAGGTGAGGCTCGGCTGCTGGGGGTCTTTGAATAAAATATAGATCTGTAGTTTAGGCTGGGGGTTTTTGGGATACCTAGTCTCTGCTGCTGGGGAGGGATCAAGGTCCGGACGGGGATCTGGGGTACTTTTTTCAAGGGATTGAGCAGGCTTGTAAGACAGCAGAAACTCTCCTCCTGAAACCACACCTCACTTCAAGACTCTGGTATAATGAATTACCACTCTCTATCCATTTCTCTACACAGTTTATTATAAAGGATCCCAGTAGAACTCCCAGAAGAACTGTTATTGGTTTCAAGTAGAACATTTTTGGTGTTTTTAGCCCTATGTAACTAAAAGTGGTTCTCACTGGAACCTAAGAAGGGTTTATTTGGGAACCATAAATGGGTTCTCTTTTTGATATTATATAAAGAGTTCCTCACTGAATCTACCTGTTCCAATCGCTCTATCTATCTCTCTCACTCACTCTTTTTTCTTACTCTGTCAACCAGTGTAGTACCGGTAAGTTGTTTTGAAAACAGAAAGCTGTGTACAGTAATTATTAACTTTAGAGAATTAGAAAAGAGGGTTTATTGTAAAAGGTAATGGCTTAGGTACTATTGGTGGATGAGTAATTTTTTTGCACAACTGATTCATCCTGCAGTTTTTTCTATACGTTCCTAACAGTAGCTATTGGTTTGGCAATGTTGCAGTGTAGAAAAACAACAAGAAAATATGGTAATTGAGAGTGGCCTAGCGTCAGAAGAGTAGAAATATTGTCTCCAATGCTCTATTCTTATGGCAACACTATAGTCTAGCCCACAGTGGAGGAATACACTGTCTGTGACAGGGCTGACAGCTTGTCCCAGGGCGCTGACACTCATATCTCCGGGTGAAACACTTCCTGTTTAACGCCTGTCAGCCAATAAACAGCCTCCCACAGCTTCGTATGTTGGGAGTCTGAAACCGACTATGAGAATGTGTGGTCGACAGACATTGGAAAATGCCCACCGTGTTAGCCTGTGTTGAGGGGCTTTACGGGGCTTTCTAGCTCCTGCGGTGCAGGGTGTACATTCCGGTGCATGCCAGATTTATGTTTTGACATGGTTCTATATGTTTTTTTTTACATTATTATGATTCAGGATGATATTAAATGCTGACGCTGGTGTTCTGGCCCTGGTCTTTGGTGAGGACGGCAGAAAAAGAATCAGGGGAGTGCTCAATTGATTTACAAAATGACTGACAATAATATTTTCCAAAGGGAATTCATCATAGACAGGCAGGCAGTTCCCCGCATTACACTGCTAATGTCAAAGCCCATCCTTCTCAAACTCTAGAAAACCTTGTGTGTCAAGCAGTTTTTACCAACGTTAAACTATCTCAGTTTTGATTAGAGCACATCACGTTTAGTTTTTACTTTAATGTTGTATTATTTGATTTCCAAATATACATTTCATTCTCAGAAGTACAATGAGTTAATTTATTTCTCGCATAATCAGAAGGAATAATTCAATCCACTTTGATATTGTTGTCCATTGTGATTAAGTATTGAGGAAGGACAAATGTTCATGTTACAGTATGCTTTGTTTGCACACTGCACGTAATGAGTGCTACTTAGGAAACATTGTGACCCCCTGGAGAGTCATGTTAGCATTTATCACATTTGCGCTACATTGCTTTGAAAACAGTTAGATGATCTTTCTCATCTTTCCATTCTCTATAGGCGACTCTAATCTATAGCTAGTTATTCTGTAATGGGAATGGCATCAGCTGGCATTGAGACTGCCTAAGTGAGTTGCCATAACAACCAGCCTTGTGCTCTAGAGAAATAGCCTTGATTCTATAACAGTATTAAGACAATTTCATTTTTTTATTTTCTGCATTTTGGCCAAGAAAACAAGGCTTTTTGTTCTACTCAAGCAAATCACCTGTTATAATGTTATTTATATATTGATGCTGGTTTCCAGAACAACTACAGGTAGACTGGTAACTGCTCAGAAGGCTGACATTGCAGTTAGTGTGACATAGTGTACAGTATTACTGCATGACAGATGTTTTTGTATAATATTAAGAAGAAATAAGTTGACAATAATACTATAGAGGAATCTATTGAAATTAATATTATAGAGAAACATATGCAATATACTCTTAAAGAGAAATGTATGGAATATGTTGTTATAGAGAAATCTATTGAATGTATTTGACTGCACTATAACAGTGCTGTCACAATGTTCACTGTAAAGGTGCTTCAAGGAGCAAAACTGTAAATTAGAACAGCACAGAACTACACCTAACACAAACGTGACCAATGACCGGCAGCTTACTGAATTAAGACCAGAAACTAAATACATGTACTAAGTGACAACAGCTGGAAATGTTTGAACAAACAAGACATGCTATATATTGGTTAATTGCAGAGTCATGTGATTACACAATGTGGGAAACAGCAACACAACCAGAACACAACTTGGAGTGGGTTAACTGGGACATATCAAAACTACAAAAACACATGGGACATGTAGTCAGTGGGGCTGGAGGCCCCAGGACTACAGGAGGGGGAGACGGTTACAAGCGAACGTTATTGAGTACTAAAGAGAATGCAATTGAGCATGTTATTATAGCGAATATTACTGACCATGTTTATTGAGTATAATAAAATATAAAAACTATGTACATTCTTTGATTATTTATTCCTCTTGTTGGGTTCTACCTTGGATATACGCCTCTGTTGCTCGGTTCTTTTCCTACTAATTGCCGAATTACAAGGCTGTCAGTCACGTGCTAACTGGCATTAGAAAAGGTGTCACTGTTATTGATGTTATTAACAGGGGGATTTTTATGAAATGTTACTGGACCTTTCTCCAGGCATCACAGTGCATTATCATCTCTGAATCTAATGTTGAAGGACACCATATGAGCCGTGATCTTAGAAAAGGGCCCAGGAACTAAACGTGTGTGCTTGTGTGTGTCCGCAGATGCAGGTGTGTGTTTACTCCCAAATGTGTGCGTTTGTGTATATTTGCATGT
>JACXGM010003825.1:0-18482 GCA_016801145.1 Umbra pygmaea
GGAAACATTGCACATTTCGAAAATATGCCACTAAACTCTATTAGAAAAGTGTGACATATTTACTTACTAATATTTTAATAAGACCATTTACATTTGCAATCTGGATTGCTTATATAATAAATAGACAGAGAGAGTCATTGTCGCTAGCAGCATGAGCCCGGTGTGCGACAGTAATAATCATCCGTGCGGAACCACTGTGTGCGATACAACGTTGGTAACATTGATTAAACGAAGCCTCGAGTCAAGTCATTTTGTGTCGACACATTTTTGTAATCGAGATATTCAAGGAATCGTTTCAGCCCTAGTTTAGAGGATTAACGCATCTTGCGTGTATTCAACTGCACAGCTGTCTTTGTATAATTTGCACATTACATTTTCATTTTCAGACAACCAGTTGGATGTAAGCAGCTCATTCACAGATTTTCCCCAGGATGCGCCATCTGCTGGATTCTCATCTGTGGGAACATAAAGTCATTGCTGGGGGCAGCTGCGGTCAATGGATCTTATTTGGGAAGCCGGGCTCGCATAACGTTTGGGAGCGGAGTGAATGGAACGGTGTGTAGCACATCAAACCCATTGTGTGATACAGTTCCGTTTCCCCCAGTTCGGACGGTAATGCGAGCTCACCGTCCCCAATCAAGATCCACCGACCGCGGCTGACTGGGGGTTGTAATATGGTAAATCTTCTGCACCATGTTGGCGACAAAGGTGTGAAAGAGAACATCATTATTTATGTAGCCTAAGTATACATATGAGTCTGTCCAGAAGAACTTGTTCGTTCTTCTGATCATATTGCTGATGGTGACTGAAACCACTGCTGCAGTTAATTCAAGCCTGGGTATTGTAGTCAACTTTCGTGGGAAAAACATGGGCCTTTCCTGTCACTAGAGAACAGTGAATCTCTCCTCTTTAGTTCTTGACGCTGAGACAAGAGCATTGACCATATCCACTGGTGCTTGCATCTGAAAAGTGCTGCAACTCTGTATGACTTCACTAAAATGGCCAGGTATGTAACATCAAGCTATTTTAATCTTCTCTAGGTTGTCAGAGACGTTTTGCATGCCCTCTCAGTGTGGCTTCAACATCTCTGGCAGGTGGTTATCCCAGCCAGTACCTTGGTAGCAAATTTCCTGTAGGATCCTCTTCACAGTGAGGACATATGGTGCAAGGGAGCTGAGAGGGTCATATATGGAGGTGACAGTAGCCAATATACCTCTACGTGTCACTGGTTGGTCTTTTAAGATGCTGTTAAATCTTAAGCTATCCGCCTCTACTCCAGTCAAGCATTGTGGAATCCCTAATGCTCGGTCAAGTGGTATGCCTTGAAGGTCAGCTCCTTTGTTTTCGCATGTATTGCACACTAATGAGATTGTACTCTGTAGAACAGCATGGTTGTTTGACACAAATTTGTGAAGTTTGAATACCACCTTTGGCACATCTCTCTCTTGCCTCGTGTGCTAACTGATGGGCCTTTTCCAACCTGTCTGTACTTGTGACTCCATCGTCCACGTAAATGTTTCTTATAACAAACTGGGATCCTTCTGGTTGTGAGTAACTGTTTTCCTTTGCTAGGAATTTCAGCCCATAGTAAGCACAGCCATGGGTTGACACTGAACCAAAAGGATGTACTTTCATTCAATTCTTTTAAGGTTGGGTGCTCCTAGCTCTTTTTCCCACCAGAGAAAATGCAGTTAGTTGCGTTCATCCTCCTGAATAAGGAACTGGTCAAACGTTTTCTCTATGTAACACATGAGAGCAATGGGATGCTGTCTGAACCATATGAGGATGCCCGTTAGGTTTTTCATCATGTCAGGCCCTGGAAGAAGGTGTTCACTAATGCTTTGGAGCTGTGTTCAAAATCAATACAGGCATTTGTTCGACCTTCATGTCTTCAGTAATTCTCAATGTTGAATGCCTTCCCTTGCATACATCACAAGTGTGGCATTGATCACATTCCATCGGTGATGACAACCATGGCCTTGTTTCACGCATCCTTAACACAGCCTTTTATCCTTCACATGTGTACAGTATATATGTTTACATTTTCCATCTGCAAGGGAATTCCCCATGAAGTCTGGGCACTTGGGAATGTGCTGCTTGTCATCTTTGCTCCACATGCAGCGCGGGGCCTTGGATTTTCCATAGCTTAACATTGATTTATCACTGTTTATGGCAGTTTCAGTGCTGGGCATTTTGCTTTGATTCTTTTGTCAAGGAATGAGTCAGCTTCCCTAGATGCTCTTCACTCAACTATCTCTGCTTCCATTGACATTGTTGTGAAATCCTCAGCTGGGAAACCTTCCACGAGGGCAATGATAATCTGATGGGATGCGTCAGGTTTTGGTGTTCTTTGCAGTCACTTAATATTTCTTGACTCTTGTCATGAGGCATGGCTTGCAGGTAGGCTTTCAGGAAGTCTGAATGTTCTTAACCCTTCAGCATTCCTGCATATCTTATTCCTAAAAGTTTGTTGAACAACAAATTATAGATTATAACATTGGTTGAGCTTATTCCAAACATCTCTGTGCCTCATCATCGTTCCAATTAAAGGTGCCTTCAAGGCATTTATGAGCAGGGCCACTGGCGTTTTTCTTTATGTAAGTAAGTTTATTAGCTAAAGAAATACTCTTTAGGTCTATGAGTGGTATGAATGAAGCCCTCTTTTCAAAATAGAGGATTGGGTCTCCAATGAACACTGCAGGCATTGGCACTGGGAGTCTGTTATTGGCTATAGCTGTCTTAGATTGCTTGGGCCAGTTAGAACATGTCAGTAGGGGTTGGTTGGTGTATCAATGTGAGGTTTTTTTGTGGTATACAGTGGGTTGAAAGTGATTTTCTAGTCAGCAGAACATCAATTTCACACCTCTGAATTTGATGTGATTTGAAATGTATGGCATTGTATTGGGCTTTGTCTGTGTATGCCGCAGGTAGTATTATAGAAGCAGTTGGGCCACATTAAACCTAGAACTGTGACATGTACCCACACCACATCTGTATTTTGTAGCATGGCATCAGGGTTTGAGCCATGCCAGTGTAGTGGTTCAGAACAATCTCAAATTGATTGATCATGTCTGCCCCAGGCCAGGGAATCCTACCCAGATTAGATGCTACTTTTGCACCAACAATGTCAGGACCGCGCTCTTCAACACTTTATAGAGCTACCCAGTGACATCTGATCCCTTTGTGTTGCCAATGTTTATAGGGTTGTGTTGTCACATTACATATGAGGCTGGCTGCTATTGTGAAAGGGGTCATATCTGACCTGTTTGGTTGGATAGTTAGTGGCTGGCTCTAATCACATGAATGTAAAACTAAAGACAGTTGTTTAATTTCAGTTTTATGAGATGAGGGTAAAAATGTATCTGGTAAGTAACCATTATACCATTAACAAAGTGCAACATTACTTACCCTTTATAAAACCCTATTTGAACCCCATTTAAATTACTGCAATATTATATGGTGCAATACTTATTTTACTTACTCAAAAAAATTAGAAATCCTGCAAAAAAATTATTCGTGCCATATCATGGTCTGATTTCAATGTTCCAACTCGTTCTATTTTTCTTGGGTATGGTCTTTTAAGACTAACTGAATATAATGTATTTCACAATGCATGTACTATGTATCAGGTGATCTTTGGATTGAATGACAGATTGTGTGAGCTTGTTCCCATCCGCTATCCCCGGCACACTTACCTCACTAGAAACAAGCACATTACTATTGGTAAAAAACGGAGATTAAAAAGCACTGGTATGAGTGTAGTGTGCCGGGGACCGTGGATCTGGAACGAGCTGAATGTCAATTTAAAAAATTCAAGTACTTTTATTTCTTTTAAACAAAAACTCAAGAAACATCTATTAAGCTTGTATTTATCATCTTGATGTATTTACTATTTTTCACTCTGTATGTATGTCAGTGTTACTCTTACAATCTCAAGATAATTGTTAAACAAAATTGTACTTGTCAAATGGGATTCCCTACTATGTGTTGTCGGAATGTTATGTATGAAATGTTTTGTATGTAGGCCTCACATTCTTTTTTTTTTCTTTTTCTCATTCTTATTTTTTATTATTTTGATTGTCATGGCCCCCTTGTATAAGCTTTAGATAGCTTCTTTGGGGACCAGTTCACATGCATGATCACTTCTTTGCTCTTTGTTTTATCTGAAGTGCATATACATGTGTATGTGAATAAAATATGCTAATATGCTAAAAAAAAAGAAAAGTGTTTGAAAACGTAAACCCTTTGAAATAGACCACTGGGCCGGACTTCGACCTTCATGCAACGAACCAGGCCTTCCTGAAGTTTTTCAGTTGTTAGTTGCTATATTTGCATTTTATATACAGTGTATAATCCTCTAGAAAAAATGGATTGCTTGGCTTTACCTGGGATAATGCTCCTAAGTGGTTGTTTGTGATCAGACCAAGTCTCAATCACTGCAGACTGTATAAAGAAATTGGCAAATTTTATATTAGGAATAAGGTTAGGGTAGTGAGGGGGCACTATGAACCAAAATTCACATCACAGTATTATCCACTATCTGGATGATAACAATATAATATCACAATGTAAAAAAACTACCACCACTCCTAAAAATCAGGCACACTGTCTGCTGTCATCATCAAAGTGTAGCTGAATGACTTGTCACTGGGTGATGCACTGAAATCACTCTTATTGCTGATATTGATTCTGAGCAGAGAATGTTGACTATCTGCCGATGCAGAGTACAGAGTCAATACCGGCATTACATTTTGTTGATATGAAAGAACTGTATACATGACCTGTGTGCATAATACATATGCATATTATCCCATGATTGTCATAATTATTGAATCTAAAATCAGTAAACAGATACTAACTTGAAGACTCCAATACGTAACTTTGCGAAAGATGAGAAAATATGAATATCATGTTTGAATTGTATGCTATACATCTTTTATTAGATCTTACATTTTAGATTGTGGAATTACCAGCATATTAAGAGTGATTCCATCACTACATACATTTTGTATGATTTGTTTTGCAATTTAGAATGTAGAAAAGGGGATGTGTAGAAATAATTTAGACTACTGCGATAAAGTAGGGATGTGACAAATTGACAATTTTCTTTAACAATTCAACAGACATTTTCTCAAAATCTTTCCGTTACAAACATAATTCATGTGAATTGGCAGGTGTAGCTTAGTTGTTTTTGTCATAACACAAGTGGCACGAGTGAAAGTCATTTTACAGCCTTCCCTGTGGCATTTGTAATTAGACTAACCAATTGAAGATATAATAAAAAATTAAATCTAAAGCAGGAAAGCAGGTACCCCTTTAACTTCAACTCTAAAGGGACTTGGAGGGTAGAAAACCTATCATTGTTTATATTCTGAATAGCTTATCCATTACCATTAGCGAACGTTAGCTAGCTTGCTTAAGCTTTTCCAGTGTCACCTCTCAACTCAAATATTTACAAAGCAAAATTTTTTTGAGCAGTGGTTCTGGACAAGTCTAAAATGGCTAGCTGAAACGAGCTATCGTTAGCTGGGGACAGCTAGCTTCTCTGCATTTGCTAGCCTAAGCTACCTAGCCTTAACTAGCTTCAGATATTTCAGCCCATGAACTTCATCAGTCATTCTCAATACTTTTGTATGCTTTTCTCCTTGGTTTTGTGACACTTCTGCTAACAATCATATTTAAGTTATCGCAGCCAGTGTTTGCTAGTCTACTCAACATTTTATATTTGACATTTTAGTCATTTAGCAGACTTACAGTGACAGTGAGTACTGGGACGTCCCCCTGGAACAAATGAATGTTGTTTTGCTGAAGATCACAACGACAGTTGGGAATCGAACCATCAACTCTATGATTACAAGTCTGACTCCCTACACACTAGGGCTGCTAATATCGACTATTTTTGATAGTTTTTAATAATCTGTTAATAATTTCTTTAATTAGTCGATGAATCGTAGATTTGAACACACAAGACTTAAATACAGTGGACACCAAAATTACTGGCACTCCTGACTGGCAATGGACAAACAATTCTTTAAAAACAAACAATATAATTATAGAGAAACTCAAAATACCAACAAGTGAGACACTACTATATTATTTATGTTGCAATGGAAACAACCAAACTCATACAATTATTTAACTCAAAAGAAAATTCACCAAAATTAAGGTTCCATAATTATTGGCACTCATTCAGTACATCAGTGATACCAACTCAGGCAAGGACTACAGCATGGATTCTCTTCCTGTTGTTTTTGACAAGGTTAAGGAACACATTTGGAGGGATTTTGGACCATTCCTCTATGCAGATACTTTCAAATTCCTTCACATTCTTAGGTTTGAGCTTATCACCTGCCTTCTTCAACTCTGATCTTGAGGTATGTTTTGGATCATTGTCTTGTCGGAAAAGCCACCTACGGCCAAGTCCCACCTTTCTGGCAGAGGCAATCACATTGTCAGCATAACTTGCCTGATATTTTTGGAATTCAGAATCCCATCAATCTTGACCAGTGCCCCTGGACCTCTGGAGTAAGAAAAAACCTCAAAACATCACTGACCCTCCACCATATTTCTCCACCATATTTCAGAGCACCTTCCTCCAGTTATAACGTAAACAATGTTTGGCAAATGCCAAGTTCTTGCGTCTGTGTCTTTGGGTCAGAAAGGGCTTTCTTCTGGCCACCCTTCCAAAGAGGCCGTGGATGTGGAGGTGGCGTCAGGTGCTTTTTGAAACCTGGTGACCCCGGGATGGCACCAAGGCCTGCAATTCTGTAACAGTGATTCTAGGAGATTCTCTCACCACCCCCCCTATCCTGGGGGCAAAATGCATTTTTTTTAAATGATTGCCCTGAAAGTGGTCAGTGGTATTCAATTGTTTGTGGATCTCCTTGTAGCCATTACCAGATTTAAGGTCTATGATTATCTGTCTCTTTTGAACTACCAGTTCTTTTGTTTTCTTCATGGTGTCAGATGTCAGGAAGTAATGTTATTGCTCAATATGGCTCCTTAGATTAACGTAAATAAGTGGAATTTAATTCAGTTGGTAGATGTTATTTGCATTACTATTTAAGGGTGCCATTGATTGCGAAATCTTGATTTGGAGGAAAGTGATTTTTTTTAATCAATTGTTTTTAATTTATTCCATTGACACATTAATAAAGTACAGTATTTTCACATGTTGGTATTTTAAGTTTTTCTCTAGTTATATTGTTCATATTATTACAGTATTATTTGTGCATTGCCAGTTAGTGGTGCCAGTGATTTTGGAGCCCACTGTATGTGCTATAGAACATGTGCAAAATAGATTTTGTAAAGTGCAAATAAAAACGTAGTAAAGACCCAGACAAGACATTTTTAAATACGAAATAATGATTTTCAGTTGATTGACAATTTGTGTTAATCAGTGTGGTATCAGATGTCCTACTACTACTTTTAGATAATTTGTCAAACAGTAGGCAGGTTTACATTTGAGAGGTGTAAACATTCTCTGTTGTGACACCTAACATGTCACTTTGTTTAATCAGCATTTCATTTTACATTTGTAAATGCATTTTTAATTAGGATAAGTGTACTTATTAAACCCATCAAAATTTTTGTTTAGACTCTTCTAACACATACTGTCCTGTTTTTAATAACAAAAATTTTGATGAAATGATTAATCTCTCATTTTAAGTTGTATGACATTACTTACATCACTTTGTAATGTGAGATAAAGATATTTGACCAAATATGTGGAAAGTCTGGACTGGGCTTAATAGGTACATACTGTGGCCTCTAACTAGTTCCACTTGTATTACTAAAGCCTATCTGATGACACTTTGCTTTCTCCCTCTCTCTGACTCGGGTGACATGCATCTTTCATGTGAATGTAGGAAAAAAATGTTTTATTTAGGCATCAACTCTGAAAATAAAATGTTCCTTATTATAATATAATGTAGGCCTAACTGTGTAAGTTATATGAATGCAGTCAAAAAATCCTTATTCCATCTGTTTTAATACAAACTAACCAAATTGGCATAATATGAATGTACTGGGCTTAATGGGATCACCAGTGGTTAATGGTGAAAAAGACTGAATATGTAGTCCTATGAATAAGATATTTAAAACCAAATTGTCTTGTGAGTAGATATACACTGTATCTTACATCACTATGCAAAGTTTTTATTGACAACGATTGGAATTGTTTTATTTTCATTTAGGTTGTCCTCAGCGAAGGTGATATTTATGCTACTGTACCCTTCAAACCCACCTGAATTGTGGGCCCAATTTTTAAATGAATGATTTGTGTATATTAATTTGAGTTTAATTTAATAATGAAGTATGACTTCATGTATTGTAAAATTAAAGTTATATTTGCTTAGCATCCATTATGTTGTTGCAGTATTTATCTATGGAACCGCAGCTCAAGGCTGAAGTTTTCACAGACTAGCTCCCCAAATACCAATCAAATATGCACTTTGACAGAAGTGTGTCTTTGTTAATGAGTAAGCATCTGTAATTTTGTCGAACGCATTTATCTCGAGAAAAGAGAGATGGAGGAATCAGGGCTCAGGAGACCAGCAGGAGAATGATGTCCGAGAATGAATCAAAGAAGCAACCTAACAAGGTTCAGGAAGTCAGCAGAATGTTCCTTGTAATTGTATTCGATAATTCATGCAGTTCACTAGTTAATCAATATGTACATTTGATTTGGCTCTGTAAGTATAAATGATTTCCCTTATATCTTTTAATATATTATAAAATTACTGTAGTTCAAAAGAGTAATATTGGGAATTTACACACCCCTCATGTTAGGGTTTCCTTTAGATTCATGTTAGCACCATACTGCCCACCCCTAGGTTATGGTTAATTTCTGGTTTAGGAAAGTTGGACTTTTAGTTTAAATACATTTTATGTCCTCACGTACAGTAAAAACCATGCATGTGTGTGTTTTCATAGTGAATAACCCCATCCCAACCAACATGAAGTCGGAGGCGAAGAAAGCTGCCAAGATCCTCCGACAGTTCACTGAGATTTCTAAAGGCAACGGGCCTGACAAACTCATCCCAGGTTAGTGGTTCCTACTGTCCCTGACAAACTCATCCCAGGTTAGTGGTTCCTACTGTCCCTGACAAACTCATCCCAGGTTAGTGGTTCCTACTGTCCCTGACAAACTCATCCCAGGTTAGTGGTTCCTACTGTCCCTGACAAACTCATCCCAGGTTAGTGGTTCCTACTGTCCCTGACAAACTCATCCCAGGTTAGTGGTTCTTACTGTCCCTGACAAACTCATCCCAGGTTAGTGGTTCCTACTGTCCCTGACAAACTCATCCCAGGTTAGTGGTTCCTACTGTCCTTGCTGAAACAGATTTCAGGCTAGTGGTTCCTACTGTCCTTGCTGAAACAGATTTCAGGCTAGTGGTTCCTTTTTTCATTCCAAATGTGTTTATTGCATCTTGGTTAATTTTCATTTTGCTCTAACCTACTGGGACTCATACATATAAGTTTATCAATTTTAAAAAGGAAAACACATGTTTACTTTGCAAAGAAAGTAGTTAATAAAAACAATTACCATAATTGAAATAATGAAATTAGTTGTAATTATTGCACACAAGTTTTTCTCCTAATCCCTGCCTGTTTCTATAGTATGCCCATCTGTGTTTTTTGCAGGTGTTTGTTAGCCATAAAAGTAAGTCCTGTCACTTGTGCTAACATGCTAGCAGGGCATGCTAATGTTAAGTGTTTTGTCCCGTCAGCCAACATTATAGCAAGGTGTCAAGGTCTGGCCATCATTACTGTTATCAAGGGAGGCTTCATGATCACAGCGCGAGGTGGCGGCGGCATCGTCATTGCCAGACTAGCAGACGGACGTAGGTTTATACACACCAGCACAAATACACACACACACACAAACACACTGAGGTAGTCGGGATGTAAAATTCCTCTGTCTTTCTCTAGGCTGGTCCGCTCCCTCAGCCATCGGTATAGCTGGTCTGGGTGGGGGCTTTGAGATCGGAGTTGAGGTAGGTTGAGAGTAATTAAAACTCGCTGTTTTTAAATGTGGCCACTGGTTGGTTTTCTGGTGCTGTCAAGCAAAAAAGGTATAATGTATAGTGGCTCTCAATGTATTCTCCACCTTGGCCTGTTCTACATATGACTGTTTTACATCATTTAATCAAAATAAATTTAATCAGAGGATTTTTGCACTGATTAAAAAATAAAATCCCTAATGTCAAAATGAAAACTCAATGTAGTGTTCTCATTAAAAAAAATCTAAACAAAACAAATTGCACCAGGATTCACCCCATTTGCACCACAGCTCTTTCATGCATGTTATAGCAATCAACTGTCTTTAGTTTTCATGTAATTGTAGTCCACGTATCTGGAATAAGGTGTTTTACATTAGATCAGGTTAAATACACCTCCAACTGGGAGGTCCCAGAGTTCATAACACAGGTGTATTCAACCCTGGTCCTGGAGAACTACCACCCTGTAGGTTTTCCCTCCAACCACACATAACTTAGCCTCGGTTGGAGTGAAAATAATCAGGACGAATGTTTCTTACCTGAAGTCAAGGGAATAATAAAATCTGCAATGTTCTTCAAAAACACCATTTAGGGATAGGATATACAAATATTTCCAAGGCGTTGAATATCACTAAGAACACAGTAAAGTAAAAAATGGAGAGAAGATGGCATTACCTTGAGTCTTTCTAGAATAGGCTGTCATCAAACTCCAGATGGGAAGGGCACTTGTCAGGGAGGCCACCTGTCTTCAAAGGACAATGACCATACAACCAACAAACTGGAATGGATTAAAACCCACATGGCTTGAACATCTCAAAGCCAATGTCCTGGAGTGCTCCAGACAAAGCGTGTAACTCAATCCAAATGAATATTGTGAAAGAATTTAAAAATAGCTGTTCGCCAAATGTCCTGATCCGAGTTTATGCAGCTTGAGCATATTGCAGTAAAGAATGGGCAAAAAATGCTGTATCCAGATGTGCAAAACCAGATGTGGTAGACCGTTATCCAATGAACTAGTGGCTTTAATTGCTGCTAAAGGTGCCTCTCTCTCTAGCTTGCCGTCTCTTCATCTTTCCCTCATCCGTCACTTACCCACCACAGTGTTTTTAGAACAGGTGATTGGATATCTAATGTTGTGTAATCTTACAGAAATAGTGGTGCTCGAATGTTTGCAAACACTGTAGAATTTTCTATATTTCATTTTATATATATGACCTAAATAAAAGCAGATTTTCACACGTAAAAGTATATAAGGAAAATCAATCAATTATATTTTTTTTAATAAAACCCTTTTTACAATAGCAGTTGGCACAAGGTGCTTTGACAGATACCCGGTCTAAAACCCCCAAGCATCAACAATTGATGCAGAGTGGCTAGGAAAATCTCCCTAGTAGGTGGAACCTAGGAAGAGACCTAGAAGGGCCGGACTTAACGGGGATGGCCAGTCCTCTTCTGGCTGTGCCAGGTTGGGAATCTGAAGGTACATAGCCTATTGTATTAAGGCCACATTGTTTATCAAGTGTTTATCAAGTGTTCAAGTAGTGTCCATAAATGGAGATGGGAATGGGTGGGCTGTGACCATTTGTGTGGTCACAGCCCGTTGGGATGCGCTCTAGGGATGCGTTCTAGGGAGGTACAGCTGGAGAGAGCCCAACCAAGTAAATTAAAATATTACACTTGGTCATTAATTTACTGAGGAAAATGATCCATTGTTACATATTTGTGAGTAGGCCCGCACGATTCGGGGTAAAATATGACTTTTTTTGCTTTGAATTAAAATAACGATTCTCTCCCATGATTTTTTTTCACGAAGTGTAATGTTTATTGCACATATGAACTAGAGATGGGACAATACCGATTCCAGTACTTGGAATAAGTACTTGTGAAAAAGGCCCGTTACTCCAAGCCGATACCTCCTCCACATTTAAGAGCATTATGCTGCGCAACGCTTTACAGATTTGCCGTTATTGTTTTCCTAAAGTGCCAGAGAGGGAATAGTAGCCTACTGTACAACGTAGTAAATAGATAGGAAACAGTTGTATTGCTCAACCATGTAATGATTGGAACAACAATGCCAACGAACTGGTAAATCTAATTCACAGAAATATTTCAATGGAAATGTAGCTGTAGTCCAGCACTATGCATATATTTCATATTGATGATAACGACAGTCTACATCCTCTTTCAGAGACCAGCTTATAAAGCTGTACAACTGTTACAGCTTATTTAAAAAAATAAAGAAAAGCTATTTAAATGGGATAATGCTTACCTGCAATGTGATTTAATTTGTTGCACACAAAATAACCGCCTAATATGCATAATCATTCCAAAGACGGAGCCACGCGTTCTTATTATTGAAAAACACTGAATCACAACTCTATTTTTCTCATAGCAATTCTCCAGTAGAGTTCAAATGGCGAAATACGAAACCTCTTGTTATTGCTATTTTCATGTAGCCTAATATTTGCTAAATTATAGGTGCATATATTAGAATCCTCAAGAAAATGTGCACATTTAAGTACAGGACCGAATGAAGGCTGCAATTTATTAGGCTAGTCTGCATACTGTAGCGTCGCACAAAGTAATAATAAACCTTCGGGAAGGAAAGACATGTCGGTTTGCAACACTTCTGGGTGAACAAAATAGTGGAAGTTCTAACATACTTATAAAAATATAACTTAAAGGCAATTCGATGTAGGCTGTAGCCTATTTATATTTTGTTCAATAGATCACAGTGATAGTACAGCTATAATTGTGAACCTGTTATAAGAAAACATAAAAAATGTTTTTTTTCTGGATATGTAGGAACATTTACTTTTCTATATTTGAATTGGCTGATCAACATCTAAGAAATAGCAGATTTTAGCTTGACAAATGTGACATTTGGCATAGTTTTTAAAAGTATTTGGTATCGGTACTCTTATCAGCAAGTACCCAAAATGAAATACTCTGTACTTGTCCTCATTCCATAAAAAGTGGTATCGGCCCATCCCTAATATAAACCACGACAAAACAAATTGGCAGTACCAAACAGATTGTTTTAGGACATTGCACATCACCACAAGCCTGTAAACATAGAGGCTTCAATGAATAAAGAAAATAAAGTACATACTGGCCATTTAAGTACAGTAGGCTACCAAAAATAGTGACATAAAACATTGAGCTGATACAGGCTCTATCTGAACTCCTTGAACATGTCTGTGCAAAAAATAAAATAATCGTTCTTCATTTTAAATTAAATTGGGAACAGGGGTGAATTGAGATTGCAATTTTATAACGATTAATCGTGCAGGCCTATTTGTGAGTGGCCAAAGTATGTGAACCTTTGCTTTCAGTATCTGGTGTGACCTCCTTGTACAGCTAACTGCAACTAAATGATTTTGGTGAATGATTTCTGCACAGGAATTTTAGCCCATTCCTCCATACAGAACAGCTTCAACTCTGGGATGTTGATGTGTTTCCTCCCATGAACTACTGGCTTCAGGTGTTTCCACAACATTTGGATCAAATTAAAGTCAGGACTTTGACTTTGCCATTCCAAAGCATTTGTTTTGTCCTTTTTTAACCATTCTTTGGTAGAACGACTTTGTGCTTAAAGGTACAATATGTAATCAATATTCAATCAATCAAAACAATAACAAAATACATACTTTGCATTAAAAGCAAACATCACTAGACATATTATATATATTTCTTAGTTGTGTACTTACATTATCCTAAATGTTTCCACTAACTTTCAAATCCAGAGAAATTTGTAATATAATTCGAAGACACGGGACATTTCATTTTGTCGCCCGTAAATGGCGTCATATAACCTGTGACTGCTCTAGTTGTTATAAGATCCAGGGAGCCGCCAAACATAACGTGAAAAAGTTATAATTTTTTAACAATATATTACTTTGTCAGTGAACATTTTTCTGCCGGAGATGCTAGATTGGAAGGTTGTCATTGACGACGATAACAAAACCCATGATCCCACGCAACCTCCCGACGTCATCCAAGTACATGTTTTGCTATTGTTTTGATTGAGAGCCCCCCGGTGGCCAAAAATTACATATTGCACGTTTAAAGTCATTATCTTGCTGCATGCCCCACCTTCTCTTGAGATTCAGTTCACGGAGAGATGTCATGACATATTTCCTTTAGAATTCACTGGTATGATTCGGAATTCATTGTTCCGGCAGTGATGGAAAGCCGTCATGGCCCATATGCAGACCCAAACCATGGTACTACCTCCAGCATGTTTCATAAATGTTATAAGTTGCAAATGCTGGAATGCAGTGTTTTCCTTTTGCCAAAAGTATAAATAATCTCATTTCAACCAAAATGTTATTTATTGGTCTCATCCGTCCACAACTTTTTTCCAATGGCCTTCTGGCTTGTCAACATTTTCTTGAATAAACTGTAACAGGGCAGCACGACTTTCTCTTTGCAAAACTGTTATGTGCAACATTGTTGTTCCTCCTTCTGATGGTGGATTCATGAACATGAACAAATGGCTGAAGTGAGAGAAGCCTTTAGTTGCTTAGAAGTTACCCTGGTTTGCTTTGTGACCTCAGACTATTATACCTTGGTTTTGGGGTGATCTTTGTTGGTGGACCATTCCTATGGAGGGTAACAATAGTCTTCAGTGTCCTCCATTTGTATACAATCTGTTTGACTGGAGATGGGTGGAGTCCAAATTCTTTAGAGATGGTTTTGTAAACTTTTCCCACCTGATAAGCATCAACAACTTTTTTTCTGAGATACTCAGAACTCCTGTGCCATGGTTCACTTCCACAAACGTGTGTTGTGAAGATCAGACTTTGATAGATCCCTGTTCTTTAAATTAAACAGGGAACTCACTCATACCTGATTTGTTATCCCACTGATTGAGAACCTGACTCTAATTTCACCTTCAAATTAACCACTTATCTTAGAACACAGGTGTCAAACCGGTTCCACAGAGGGCCTAGTGTATGCTGGTTTTTGATATTTCCTTTAAATTAATGATCAATTTAGACCTAGACTGCCAGGTGTGGAGAGATCCTAACCAATTAGTGACCTAATCAATCAGATACAAGGTAAGAGGAAAAAACCTGCATACACAAGGCCCTTTGTGAAACTGGTTTGACGTCAGTGTCCTAGAGGTTCACATACTTTTGCCACTCACAGATATCTAATAATGTTTGTCGCCAAGAAATATATAATTTTATATACTATATATTATATTATAGTATATTACTTTTCTCTCGTTTGTTAAATTGGGTTATTTTTATCTACTTTTAGCACTTGTGTGAAAATCTGATTATGTTCTTAGGTCATATTTATGCAGAAATATAGAACATCCTAAATGGTTCACAGACTAGCAAGCACCAATGTATGTATCCCATGATAAACACCTAATTTGTGTGTGTGTGTGTGTGTGTGTGTGTGTGTGTGTGTGTGTGTGTGTGTGTGTGTGTGTGTGTGTGTGTGTGTGTGTGTGTGTGTGTGTGTGTGTGTGTGTGTGTGTGCGCGCACGCGCATAGGTGTCCGACCTGGTGATTATTCTGATGCAGCGCAGGGCAGTGGATTCTTTTTCCAAAGGAGGAAACCTCACTCTGGGGGGCAACTGTACTGTGGCAGTAGGACCAATGGGCAGGTGGGTGCAGACACGTTTTTAAAGCATATGTAAGAGTTGTTTTGTAGTTACGACTCAATTCTACAAATGGCATCTTTCAATAAAACTAATACAGTTCAGCCTGCAAAAACCTTCTTTGATGTCCTGGCATGTGGGATTGCATGTCTGTGGAGGTTGCGTATATACAGTTGTAATCAAAAGATTGATTTGTTGATGGGTTTTTTCCCCAGACAAATCAATTGGTCAACCTCCAGAAGAAAACACACTCAAACACACACAATAAAACTGAAGGAATATCTCTATGCCCGAATCAAATTTGTTATTAATTCTTAACTAGAATATATTGTCATCTTATCAAGTCTCACTTAATCAGGTTCAGCCCTAGTTTTCACCCTAACAGTGAGTTTGCGGGGTTACAAGTCAGCACTAGCAATCTTTTCCATTATACGTACATCAAACTAAATGTGGACACATTTTTTCTTTTAATTATCTGTGGATTATTTTTGTGTGTGTAGATCTGAGACAGTCCTGATTCTGTTGACAGAAGTGACAGTTGTAAAAATGGATCATGTTTAGTGGCTCATGTTGACACAGGTTAATTGTTTATAATGGGATGATCACTGGAACAGGTTCTCAAACAGTCACACACTAACTAGAACAGTATTTGGAATGTTACGCCAGGTTGCCCAAATAAATAATGAGAATAAAATTAACAAAAAAAAGTCTAGCGGAGATGAACTAGTGAGACGTGTGGGGGTGTGCCCCGAAATCAGGCTGTCGGTTTATTAAATCTAGCAACAGTATGATAATAGGGTGACAGCTTGTCTGATCTCAGGGAGTGTGACTCGTCATCTTTGTGTCTCTGCAACCAACTTTTATTATACAAAATGTACATTTTATGTATTAAAAGCAGTTGGGCTTCGTGATTTTGGGGTTTTTCTTTGTGAAAGAACATTTTGTTTTTCATTTTGCATCCAACGCATTAATCTGCACAGATCCTTTGTCTCCAGTTGACAATGCACTTGCTCCCGCTTGACCATGTTCTCCCTAAGAAAGAGTTGACTGATGAGCCGGACTGTCAAATAGTACTTTAAATGATTTAAGAGCATAGAAAACTTTAAGAATTTCGTTTGTGTTCCCCTTTAAATTCAGACTGGTGTGACACACTGTTGAAGCACTTATTATCATTGCAATTCCTGTTGAAATGGCACAATATGCACTTGCATTGTTCATAAAGTCATAGTTCCATCCAAACAGCTTTATCCAATTTTTTAGAAATATCATGAAAAACATGTTCTACAGCTTTTGGAAGCTGATGAGTCAAAGAGAATGTAGTTCTGTTTTCACTCTGAAATTCTGCGCAAATTCTACAAATGGAAGTAGACCAGGCACCAGATTCACAAAACCTTAAGAAAATAAAATTTCTTAAGTACTGTTTTTTTCTTAATTTCATTCTTGAGAAAGAATTTAAGAAAGTATATTATATTTTTTACAACTTTCTCCTTCCATTTCTTCAGAAAAAACTTGAACAAATGAGATTCTTGAAAACTAAATGCTAAAGTTCTTCAACTTTAAGCTGTATCCCCCTTACCAGTCTTTTCACTGTGACAGTTGTAAGTCTTAAAATTCTGTTATTTAAATATATTTTACAACACCAATTGAATTGTCATTCATACTAAGCTTAATTAACTCTCTGATAGTTAGCATAATGTATATTGGTAATTTTAGCTTGTTAACATATTATTATTTTAGCTTACATTTTCTCTGTATGATCTCTTCGATCATTACCTCAAGCTCCCGTCGGGAGAAGTTTTTACACCGCTTGTTAGCCTACAGAGTCTTTAAGTCTGTAACCAACGTTAGTGAAGTTCTTTAGCAATTAAATAACAAAGTTCTTAAGAAATGTGAGTAGTGTTAAGAAAATATTAGGGTATTACATTGACACTTTCTTAAACCTTTCTTTAAAAAATTTGCTTAAGTTTTATCTTAAGAAAATGTTTGTGAATCGGGCCCCAGTGCTGCCCAACCCTGTTCCTGGAGATCTACTATCTTCCAACCCAAGTTGACGTGAACATAAGAGGATGGTAGATCTCCAGGAACAGGTGAGCATCCCTGAGGTAGCAAGTACCGTAGTTCCCAACTCCCGGCTGCAACAATGCATTTGTCATGAAATTCTTTTGTAGACCCCTGATAAAACTTCCCAACTATTCATGAGGCCCTCAATGACTTATTGCAAATGTTGGTCAGCAGTAGGTGTACAGCTGTAATTACAGCTGTGATTACTCCACCCTGAGCTGGGAGCCACTACTCTGAACAGCCATGTGTTTTCCTATGTAGGAACGTGGAGGCTGATGTAGCGCTGCGTAGCACAGCAGCTGTCTTCACCTACTGTAAATCCAGAGGGTTGTTTGCTGGAATCTCTCTGGAGGGGTCCGGCCTTATCGAACGCAAAGAAACCAACCGCAAGTATGTTAGCGTGTGTGTTTTGAAATTAAAATGTATTTGTGAATTGCCTTGTAGAAATAATTTTGTGTACGTGTTAGGTTCTACGGTCAAGACATCCGTGCGTCAGCCATTTTGAATGGAGATGTGGATCCTCCCCCAGAAGCTTATGACCTGTACCATATACTGGAAGCCTACACAGAAAAATATAACATAGAGTGGGAGGCCCAACAATTATCACAGAAGGTACTAAATAACACCAAGTGCCATTTAGTGGCTGGCCTAGCACCGAAGGTACTAAATAAATAGACCATTAAGTGGCTGGCCTAGCACAGAAGGTACTAAATAAATAGACCATTTCGTGGCTGATCTACACTGTAACCTAATATGTTAGCAACTTACTGTGTTGTGAATTGTTGGTGTCCTGCTGTCATGTT
>JACXGM010003825.1:18582-40295 GCA_016801145.1 Umbra pygmaea
CACACACACACACACACACACACACACACACACACACACACACACACACACACACACACACACACACACACATACACATTGACAGTAGACAACACACATGACAGAGGACAGCACACATGCGCGCACATACAGGTACATACTCATTATGTAAGTCAAATCACACATGAGCTCACACAGGTGGATTCATGCGCACACACACACACACACACACACACACACACAGTGAACAGTATTTGTGTAGGTTTTTATCAACAGTAGCATGATGGCTTTGTAGCGAGTGAGGACATGTTTGTGCAAAACTTCCTGTTTTGTTTGGCTGATGTTTCCATGTGGTGTGTCTGTTTTAGCTGTGAAACCCTCCCTCTATCCAAGCGTCTCGGCCTACCAATCTGACAGCAGAGGTATGTGACACCCGTTCACCATCATGGTCACATCTTTACATTGTTCCTGCAGTAGATGATGTGTTCTCTGCCTCTAAAATGAGGGCTTAAACAGTCTCTCTATGTACAGGGTTGAAGACACACACTCCTGGACATTGTGATTACCGAACCCCCTTTCTTAATAGCTACCCTTCTGTGGTTTCTAACTCCAAAACCTATTAATTGAGCTACTAGTACAGAGGTTAATGTCACAAAACCAAAGCATCCTTGATTCTATTACTCACAGCAACACCAGGTTAATTACTGGGGTTTGGTACTGTAGCTCCTCAGCAACAGGGTCCAAGCTTAAACAACATAATGCATGACAATAACTTGAGTTCGAGTTGAAAAAGGTTACTGAGCAGTGCGTTTGTCCTTCAAGCCTGCACACAGTCACACTTTCTCTCCGTCTCCAATGGCTGTGCAAATATAATGTATGACAGCTGCCGACACACACTCTACCTGTTTGATCTACCTTCAGTGGTTTAATGACGAGGAATGCTCTCTTTGACACAGTGGTAGACCGTCAAGCCAAAGCATACACCGCTGTGTCAACACAGCCGTTTATCAAAGTGTGTGTGTTCTTGCTGCAGGTGTGATGTGATGGTAGATTGTGTTTCATGTCCAGCTGACGTTTTAAACTACCTAAAGTAAACGTACTGGCTTCCTAATGCACCTTGGCTAATGGAACCCGCTAGCTACCATAATGGGATGTGTGTTTTGTTTTGTTGATCTTTTATTTACCCAGAAAGGTCACATTGCCATGTATCTATTTTACGTGTGAAACCTGGCCAACAAAGTCAACCTTCTCTTTCATTTTTCTCTTTCTCTACCTTGCTCACTCTTCTCACACACAGCTGATACTGACCTCTAGTGGTGAGACAGACTCACTGACGCCAATCACAACATTTTTTCACACTAAGCACTCAGCCTTGCCACTTTCCGTCTGGAGTCGCCATCCAATCTGGATGCAGTTCTGATCTCCACTATTCATGCTGGCCCCTCTTTTCATCTAGCAAGTGAACCACTATGCTCACTTGCAGGTTTGAAATCACCCACAATTCAAAGCAGACATTTGTCGGTCAGACTCCTCATGAGGCGCGCTGTTAACGTACTCCGTAGGGGGTTGGTGAACTCCGATCATCCCTCACACTTGCTTGGACAGGTGCACTCAGAGTGTTAAAAAAATTAATTCAAGGGCTTTGCGGCTCTACTTTGATTTCATTCACTCTTTCACTTGATCTGGAAGGATTAGAGGAGGTGGGGTTAGATGAGGTACAAGGGAAGGTGTTGTATAGAGGGTGTGTCAAGGTTTTCAACCAGGATAAATTAACTGGATGACAGGATGAAGAGGGAAACGTTGGGTATTGACGGCCGGGTAACACCAGCATGGAGAGCATTGTACAAGCCACCATTACAGACAGGCACTGGTGACATGCAGTGCAGGGTATTGCATGGCTTTATTGCTGTCTGGCTTTATTGCTGTCTTGAATCCATTCTTAACCTTGAGGTTGGCGATGAGCGCCCATTTTGTAATGTACCTGAAACAATCTTCCACTGTTTTAGGAGTGTTCGAGGCTGTAGCCTTTGTTAGACATGTTGTTGTTTTTTTCAGTCATTAGGGGAGGTGTTCAGTACCACAGGGTTTATTTTGGGGTTTCATTATAGCAAGAAACAGCACAGGAAGTGTCGGTTGATACATTTTCTGATTTTATTCATTTTTTTAATACAAGATGGCGGAGGGCAGTGATGCTGTGTGGGTAACATTTTTAAGGGATTGATAAAAGCATGTTGAAGGACCTCCCTGGGTTTGAGGAGAAATGGTGTTTTGAGCAATACCACTGCTCAGTACATAGCGTTTTATTATTATCATTATTATTACTATTACTATTATTACTATTGTCATTCCTATTTTAAAATTCTTATATTGTTGTAATTCTTGTTTTTAAGCCCACTGCATAGAATCGCCGAGCCATGTCAATAAGAATTTCTCTGCATAGGATGATGTATGTTGTTCAATGGATATGATAAATAAACCACTTTGACTTTGACTTTGAATGTCATTGTGTGTGGTGGAGGAGGAGCTTATTTTTGTTGAGGTTATTCTGTGATGTGTGTGACAAGGAGTGTGCTCATTGTAGTGAGTGAACAAGTCGCCTAATAAGTCGCTGAGCAGTGTTTACCTTTTTCTCTTCAGTCTCCCGAGTCCTGACGTAAACTTTCGTACATTATCCATCGCCGAGGACAGGTTAAACTTACTCGATGGCGAGAATTGTAACTGTAAATAGTGCTGCATTGTAATATACTGCATTGTTAGGCTATCATCATTAGTAACAGACATCGATAAACCCTTCCCATATTGTAGCCTAAAAAAACAGAGCACGGACAGATTTGAGGAAAAATTCAAGCCAATACTACATCACCAGGCACAAGCAAGACTGTAGTCAAGCTGAAGCAGAATTTTTTTTCATTTCTAAAGCAGTGTTAGAACTTATTTGACAGCATGGTACACATTAACAATGGTATTACTATAGTTGTCCTATGTAAATATTGTTATCAGAAGTCGGAACAGAGAAATTGTAATAATGAGTGCTCATTTGCCCTCCAGTTGGCTCTTTTCAAATTCAGCTCCCACTCTTTTCGACTTTTTGGTTCACTGGGGAACTTGTTAATTTTTCATTTTTTTCTTTCATTGCAGCCAAACGGGCAACAGTTGGGCATTTTTTCAGTGATTCATTTAAATTATTTTAACATTTTTCCACTATTCCCTGCACTATGTCAATGGGAATCAGATTAACGTTGGTATCCAACATGGAGTCCAGGAAACACGTGACCACCTTGGAACCAATTGCATAACGGGCAGAGGTGGACAAAGTACTGAGTAAAAGTACTTTTCTGAGTAAATCTGAGTTCACAAGTTTTGGGAAGTCTCTACTTAATACCAAATGATCAGGTAAAGGGAGTTCACATCTTACCGGTGACCATGATTGATATTTCCTTTACTCTTTCTAATTGTTTTATAGGTTACTGTTAAGATTTGAACTCCCTTAAACTGATCAATTTGGTCTTAAGTAGGGACTTCCCAAAACTTGTAAACTCAGAGTTACTCAGAAAAGTACTTTTACTCAAGTAAATGTCCACCTCTGAAAACGGGCTGTCTCAGAACACTCGATTCCCTAGTATCTGTACTCCCTATATATACGGCTCTCTGTGAGCTGGCACTGCCCTCTAGTGTTGAGGGACATTCACTGTTTCTGAGTATAATGTAGGTATCTACAATTTAAAGGGCATTAAAGGTCCATGTCCTAGAATATAAATACACAAGTGTTCATTTGAGTGAGTAGGCACATTTCCAAAATAATATTTTGTACATAACCTAATTAGGGATCAAACTGGAAACCTTCTGATTCATAGACTGACACTCCAGGTGTGCTATAGCACAGAGGCCAGCGAGGTAATTTCCAGAATACATCTTGCAAGGACGTGTTAACCGACTTTTTAGATCTCTGTTTGCAAATCTATGTACTGTAATAATGAATATGTCAGTTGTCAACAGTAAGACTTTTTTCACCTAAATTTAGGCAAAAAATTTATACGAGGTCCCGAGCAATCGTCTGTGACACACATTTAAACGAACGCACAGACAAGACACTGTTCCATTGATTTCATTGATGGGGGAAAATATAACTCTGCAAATGTGTCCCAAATTGTTTACAAGAAATTCCCTGAGTGCAATGTGACAGGTAGAGATGTGATGACCGTTCCCGTTTTACAGACATGCATGTTAATTACAATACTTGAAACTTCTACCTTAGGCAAGTAGGTTTTTACTACTAGTGGAAAAATAAGACTCACTTGAAAAAGTGAATGCCAACTCGTCTTTGTGTCCTGTGTTCCAGGTTCATATAGTAGCAGTCCAAGTTTTAGAAAACCATCCCAGGATGATAACAGTAAGTTTGTTTCCTTTTAATAATAATCCCTTTTAAATGTTTCTTTGATACAGTGGTCCACCAAGCCAAAGCATACACTGTTGTGTCAACACAGCCGTTAATCAAGTGTGTGTTCTTGCTGCAGGTGTGATTGTGTTTTATGTCCAGCTGACGTATTAAACTGTGACCTAAAGTAAACGTATTGGCTTTCTAATGCACCTATAATGTTAGTATATAGTATATGCTTCACGATACTAAAAGGTTAGTGAAGAATGTGGCGCTAAATTTCAGTGTATCCACTCGTGGAAAACGAAAGTGTGAGTAAATATCACAGTCATTATAAATGTCCAAGGTGTGTAATTTTAAATGGAGAACAGATGGTATTTTTTTACTCCTCCACATTACTTGTTTTCTAGGGATGCACCAAAATTAAAGTTTTTGGCAAAACAGAAAAAGAGGAAACCAAGGCCGAAAACCAAAACAAAGATATTATGCCAATCATTAGTACCATAATTATTAGTACCAGCTGAGGGCGATACGTCTGGTTGCAAAAGAGCTCGGTTTCTGTAATAGTCTATGTTTAAGTTTAAACTTGTGCCTACGTTGGCACTATTTCAGCTGGTACAACCCTTAAAATATTAGTTTTAAACTTAAACACAGCTCGCACATCAGGCTGCTAAAGTCAAATATATATGTGTGCTCTGTTTCAGGCTCCTATAGGAGTAATCCAGGTAGAGCACCCCAGGACAATAATGGTATGACTGCTTCATTTGATGATTCCTTTTAAGTGTGCATGTTGGTTCGTGTATTTAATAACTTTGGGGAATGAAAGTGTTGATGTGGGGTATGAAAGTGTTGAAGAGGGATACCTCTAAGAGTGGGGGACAGAACCTGGGGGGGGGGGGGGGCAATAATAGGTAAGGTTCAACCACCACTGTGTGAGGCTGAAGCTGTTCCATTAGTTTTTTCACCATCATTAAACCAGGCATGTTGACTAAGAATCAGTTCCAAATACATAGGAGCAATTATGGATGAGTGTCTTCACCTTGATTATCAGTATTCATACCAGCATCTTTAGGACAAAGTCTGATTCCCTAACCATTAAATGACCTTGCCGCCAGTGTCAAGTTTACGTTTGCCGCAAAATGTCAGCACTCAACAACGGAAGTATTTCATAGGTGGTTGATTTATGAGGCAGCATGGGTTGTTGTGCTGAATGTTCAGCAATGTTGATCTCTGAAAACACCTGTGGTTATTTTCCTCTTCCTGGCTCGTAGGTGCATGGGACGACGCTCCTGGAGTTGTCACAGCGATATACCCTTTCACAGGGCAACAGCCCGGGGACCTCAGCTTCAATGTCGGTGACCGCATTTCCTTGGTTACCAAGACAGAGTCACAATATGACTGGTGGGAGGGAACGCTGAATGGGCAGACCGGAATATTCCCCGCTAACTTCGTCTCCTACACATGAACAAACACGCGCACACACACACTCCGATCCCTTGACACTACTGACTCACACACACGGTGCATCTCACAAACACACTCTCAATAGCACACTACTCAATGTTGAAGATTTACTCACACAGATTTTGCCTTAAACTGTACTTCCTATCGATTACTTTGTATCTATCAGGACTCACTGCACTTTTCACTCTTAACTTTAGTACTTGAAATGTACTTTTTGTCTGTTTTCATAATATCCAGCTCAGTGGAAGGCCAGCTTTCCAGTGAGTCCAGTTCAGCTTTAAGTTGTGCTCTGCTTACGCCGAGGCTTGTTTGGGGGTGGTCCCTGTATCTGGCCCCTGTGCCTTTGTTCATTATAGTGCCTAAACGGCGGCCTCCCCCACTCGTCCCATTATTTTGCATCATCGTCTGCAAAGCTGAACTGATTCTGGGTCGGTCCTACTGTTTATCAGCCAGACCTGGAAGTGAAGAATGTGCTGCTGTTGCTATAAGTTGTTGAAGAATGTTTTATTTGCTGTCATTCTTTTATACTGTAGCTTCCTTTTGTAGTCCCATGTCTTGAAGGGAGTGCTTAAAGAAGTAGCATATATATATGCTATATATCAATATAAATTAATATATATAATTGATTGCTTTATACTAATAGCATTGCAGACACTACAAACCACTGTGGGTATTCTATGAGCTAAAGGTGCTGGGATTATGTGCATTACAGCAATACTGCCTTTTATAGGAGGCTCGGTCAGTGTATTTAATTTTAAAGGAATCTATTTTATCCAAAAATAAATAAAATCCAGTATGTAATGATGAATGTGTGTAAACACTTAAAGTACGTACCTCTATGACAGCAAAGTGTATGTGTCTTTATGCTTCGCTATACTTCTCTCTGTCCGACTTATGGTGTAACATTAACTTTTAAAGCTGCACTATGTGTAACATTCCATTCATTTGTCCTGTCTGCCCGAAATTTCCGTAAATTCATTTTTTTTTATAAATGTATGTTCTTACCGAACACAAATAATACAGGGACAATAACCAATTTTCGAAAATACAATTTTTTTTCCATAATATGCATTTGTTTATAGTTATATATTGTTAAATGTCGATTTTGTATTATTTATGTTAATGGTTTCCATCCCTGGATCCAATATGCTAGTTTCTAACATTTAAAAAGTAAAATTTTAATGGTGCAGGTTTAAAAGTAAGAAATTCACAGTTGTTACTATAAGCTGAGGGTCTGTATGAACACATTGTGACAACTGTCCATGTAGAAATGGCTAAATAATGTGATTGATTGGTACATAGTTTCTATGGTGAATGTTTTATTCTGCTATGGTTGATATTGTCTTGTATAAACGCACACATTCTTATGAAATGGAAATACCATCTTTAATATATTTGGTAGTACAAAGCAGGAAATAAGGACTGTACAAGAGAACATTCCTTTGGACAATAAAAACATGCATACAGAAAAGGCACAGTCATTTGAACAGTCGGACTATATGGAATTAGACAATGTTTATACTATCACCCACAGTTTCGTATGGAGGACCAAGTCTGTCAAAATTAGAAATAAATAATTATTATTATTTATTACAATATTATTTCCCTATTTATTTATTTCTGTGATCATTTATTTCTCGATTTTTCTATTTATCTATTAATTTTATTTCCATATTTTATTTCTTTATTTCCGTATATATATTTTTTCTGTATTTCCACATCCTAAAGCTAATGAGGAGGCTGTCAAAAAATGTCACGTGTCAACCTTTTTCCCATTGGTTGATCAGTATTTCACATTGGTTGATTGAGTGTGAAACGGTGTGAAGATTGACTTTACATGCCTAGATTGCTATGGCTACATACCAAGAGGGTAGGCTTGGACCCAAAAGTTGAAGCAGCCCTGGGTGGATTCTGCTGCTACCTGGCTATCACCTCACGTTAGCATTTCATAGACACACATTCATTTTAGGGGTCACTTTGACAGTGAATGAATTTACATCTGAAGTGTTTAAAGACTCTTATTTGTCCAATGTTTATTTCTAAAGATACAGGACAATGTATGAAAAGCTCCATTAGCTTGTATCTCACGGTATGGCCCCGTAGCATCAGTTCATGTGAAAATATGCTAATTATTGTGTCATAACCATGCAACTTACTGTCACACAGTAGAGACATTACTGTAAAGACCAGTAGAAGCTCTAAGACAATCGGGGGGACGACCAGGCATACAGTCATGAAAAAATTGCTCCTGGTCCTACACTCATGGACAACTCTTACTCACGCTCTCCTTCTTCTAAAAGAGGCAAGATTCACAATGATCCAGATTTTTCTTGGCGAAGCAACGAGAGAATTACAACATTCAGACATGTTGCTCAGGTCACATGTACGTCGTCACACTCAACGCTTGGCTACCACCAAAAAAGTGCTTCTATTTGACTTCACTTGCTCTCCATACTCATGAATGGCGTCTGTTCGTCCATTCATTATACTGTCTATGCAATATACAGGCTCTTTCCAGAGATCTGAGAGTATTGGCTAACCTAGATGAAAATGCTAGCTTTAATTATTTTTTTATACTTTTTTGCATTGAGGGTCTGGCTCAACGTTTATTGCAGACAGTAATCAGCATCTAACGACACAGAAGTTGACCCTACAGTGTAGGAATTTGGATGAAATGTGATCATTGCCTTAATTTTTTGATATTCGATTAGTGCTGGAACAATTGGACGCCCTTCTCATACATTGCCAAAATGGATGCTGTGGAAAGTTATTTGTTAGTAGGATTGTCTGTGACATAGCAACCCTATATGTACCCTTGGTTCCTCCCCAGCTGTGTTCACAATCTGTCTCTTAGCTTAAGGATGTGGAAATACAGAAAAAAGAATATGGAATTAAATGAATATAAAAAGAAATAAATACAGAAATATATGATCACCGAAATAAATAAATAGGGAAATAATATTGGTTAATAAATGTATAATTTTATATTTTTATATATATTTTATGTATAAATATTATCATTGATGCATATATGTATTTCTTATTATTTTGGCACACTACATCCTCCATAGTTTCATTACATCCAACTGCCAGGACCATTAGTTTATTTGGGGATTTGATCTTCAAAATTCAAAGGCATCTGGACCGAGTAGCATCTATATTACTTTATATATTACTTCTTGGTTCCTGATGTCTGTGGATGTGCACGTTTGAACAGCAAATAACGTACATTACAGCAGCTCACAGGGAAAAAAGTTAATTACAGAAAATGTGTTTTAGTTGTAACTAGTAGTGTACACAGAGTAGCCTACCACCATTTTATTCAGATTTCTTTAACGTACCCTAGTTTAATTCCATTTAGTTCCATTTTTTTAATTGAGTAGTGAACATACCCACATTTTTAACGTCCAGAAAAAATAAGAAGTCTCCATTGTCTCTCTAGAAACATCTACTATTTTAGTCCGTAAAAACTGACAGGCCAAGAGGTAGGTATACTTTAGCTTTAAATCACAGTAAGACTTTCCAGATCAGCAGAATTAATGATATAGCTGACTTCACAAAATGTCCTGACCATCTTTTGTTTTAAAGATACAGTTTAAATTGGCATTTGACTCAAAAAATAAACAAAATACTTATTACTGGTGCTTTATAGTTATATTACTAATATACCTGACAAGGAAACACAGTGTGGCAGTTAAAATAAAGGTCAAGGGAGTTTCATTTTGCAAGAATAACATGCCTACAAACCGCAGAGTCAGCCCATCCCTGAAGTTCTCTTTACATAACGGCCCAATAGTCACGCTTCCTTACACAAACACGCACCGTGTTTAAAGAATGCTCTCAGCTGGCCTATCAATACTGTGGCAGAGGCTCAAAGATCAAACTAAAACAAGCAAAAAAATTCTAGAGATATGCCGATTTTATCAACGACACTAGCATATTTCCAGATTCGGTCAGAGGAACATGAGGTTAGAATTGCTGTCGAAGGCCACGTGTCAAACTGGTTCTATGAGGCCCTGCAGGAGTATTCAACTCTGGACGTCGAAGCCAGATCCACTCCACTTCTTCATTGCAACCCTCTAATCTGAGAGTTATTTAGACCTTGGACACCTATTTAGACCTGGGACACCAGGTGAGTCCAATTATTGTTGAGGTAGTACAGAAAACCAGCAGGCTCTGGACCTCGTAGGGTTAGAGTTGAAGACCCCTGCCCTAGTGTGTGTTGGTTTTTACCTTCAATTACAGCCCAAGTAAGACCTAGGCAGGGGAGATCTTTATCAATTACTGACCTTATCAATCAATCAAGTACACGGTATGAGCAAAAACCTGGATACACCAGGCTTGAGCTGCCCAACCATTTTCCTAGAGATCACATGTTATGGGCAACCTATTTTAGATTGCCAACTAGCATTAGCACAATGACTGAAGGAGCATAGCAATTCTTATCAAAGACATTTTATGCTAACACTATTCAGCATTAGCTAGCAAAACTTTAACATGCTGGATACATTTATTTTTTCACCAATCCTGCACATAGCCTCATTTAGCTTATAAACCAGCTAATTATTACAATCAGGTGTGCAAGTTTGCAGTTGGAGTGAAAACCTACAGGGTGGTAGCTCTCCAGGACCAGGATTGGTGACCCCTGAATAGACCATTTTCATTGTTTACAAACATTGTTTAAAAGGGCAATGCCCGCGCATCGTGGGTGCAGAAACACCACACCAGCTGTTACAGTTATATATCAGGTAACACAAATCAGCATGGGAGCTAGCTAATGAGAGATACATCCATAGATACATGTTCAAATATTATTTCTTCAAACTATATACTTACAGCGAACTGTAAATATATATTTCATCTGTGAGTCCCGAACCGACCATTAAACCCTAACCCCTTGTTCGGAGGGCCCTCCGTGGTTAGGGTTAGGGTTGTTTTAATGACGAAACTCAGAGGATCACTTCACCCAGGGTGGCTAGGGTTTTGGTAAATGCATCAACTTTGGGACATACTATTGAATTGAATGGTCCAGTTCATGGTCTGCTGTTAATTTTTGGAACAAAAATGGATTTCAAATTTTCAAATAAAATTACCATAATTAGCAATTTAACATTTTATTTTTGTCATATTTAATTTAACATCACGAAATTGCGCATGCTCAAAATGAACCCGATACATTGGGGGTCGACATTCTTAGCCACTTGTTAGCAGCAGCATCAAGGAACACTTGCTTTAAGGCACATATCAGTTTTCCTTAAAAATGTTCTGAGGGCAGAAAGATTATGATTGGTTCAGGCGAAGACCCAATCAAAATGAAGAGGAGGCGGGAGTTCAGGAACATTTCAGTCTTATGATTGTGCTTGTGGTCTTCCTCATCAATTCAGACCACAAATTGACCTAACCTAAATCCTAACCTTAACCTTACCTAAGCTTATCCTAACAATATACATAAAATTTGCAGCTAATATGCAGCTAGTTATATTTGGTGAGGTAATTTTATTAAAAAGTAAAATATTAAAATGTTTCTGATGCCAGCTTAGGATTTGATCTGGCAAGCTTATGGTTACTAGTCAGAGGCATTTCAATTTGTTGTTTGAATAAGGAAAAATGGGGGGGCCTAAAAAAATGTTGCAATCTAAAAAGTTGCAGACTGAAGCTTTAAATGCCTACATAAAATAATTTGGCAATATTAGCTAGCTAACATAATGTGACGTGATATGAAAAGAGCACTGAAAGCACGTGAGGTGTCCAGACACTTTTTCTTACTGTGTGATTGCAAGGGTTTGCATAAAAACATTGCAAGTTGCAGGGATATAAAAAATAAGGTCCTTTCTGGTTGTGTTTTGGTGTGGTAGCCGATAACCTCCTAAAAGTGTTTTTGGTCTTGTTTGAGAAATATCTGTTAATAAGGGTTTTGTTATATTTTGAATGTCAGATAATCTCTCAAATCTTTCTATTTTGTACCTACTGAACATACTGTATCTAGTGTAGAGAAGTGTTGACAGTTAAAAGGTCCTATAGGTAAGACGTTCCCAAACTTGTTATCACAGGGCCCTCTTTCTCATATCTATTTATCTATATTTTATAGAAAGCATGCTTGCTATATATAATAAAAACTAGGTGTATTATATACATTTTCTTTTACACAAAATTATTTGTAGTAACAGTCACCCCTTTATATAAAATGACTGCACTAGGAGTGGCAAATTGGCCTAGTGCAGTCTCCTGGAGACACTCAGCCATTCCATGTATTTGATGTATCCAAGAGCTAACACACCTGAAACACTATGTCTATTCATTAACAGAGGCCCATGGCTGCTTGATTCAACTAAGCTAATTTAGTGCAACAACAAAATTGTGAAATGACTGTCAGCCCACAGGAAAGGCCTAGTGGATAAGACGTCTGATTGGTGTCCACAGGAAAGGCCTAGTGGATAAGACGTCTGATTGGTGTCCACAGGAAAGGCCTAGTGGATAAGACATCTGATTGGTGTCCACAGGAAAGGCCTAGTGGATAAGACGTCTGATTGGTGTCCACAGGAAAGGCCTAGTGGATAAGACATCTGATTGGTGTCCACAGGAAAGGCCTAGTGGATAAGACATCTGATTGGTGTCCATAAGGACCATGGTTCAAATTCCTGAGAGCCAAGGTCCAACTTTTGTTGTTTTGTCTATGAGCAAGATAGGTACCCCTACTTGCTCCCATTATGTTCTTGTAAATAAGAATTGGTTCATAGCCCACATGCCTTGTTAAATAAAATGCAAATACTGCTCTGATTTAGAAATTCATAGCTCAGCTCCAAGCTGTCATAGTGACAAACTGTTTTATATTGCCAAATTATAATGAAAGGACCATGCCTTTCAGCTGAAATAATCATAAAATAAAAAATCTTAGGATAATTGTCAGAACATTTTTCATACAGTACAAGTTGTGCTTGCCAATCCCCTTTCTCTGATACCCTTCAGTAAAATAATTGTATAAAGTCATAAGATGTTTTACTGTGCGTCACAATGTCTCGTTAAATGTGTAATGTATACAATATGACTATTAAAATGTCTAACACACAAACATTTTTAATAATAAAAACGTAATCTGTAATGTTCGTGGATTACTTTGCAGACTTTGAGACAATGAGTTTGATTCTATTGGTCCTTAGATCTTGGCACAATTATTTTACTCAAGGTCAATAGAGTTAGCCGTGTTTAAACCTGCCCCAGAGCAGGCTGGTTCTAAACTGTGTTCGGTAATGTAGTTTGTACAGTTACATTCCAGTTACTTGCTGAGTTCACAAGTATTGGGAAGTCCCTAATTAAGACAAAATGATCAGGTAAATGGAGTTCATATCTTACTGGTGACCATGATTGATATTTTGTTTTACTCTTTCTATTTGTTTTATAGGTTACTTTTAAGATAAGAACTCAATTTACCTGATCGTTTTGTCTTACTTAGGGACTTCCCAAAACTTGTGAACTCAACATGTAACTGGAATGTAACTAGAATGTAACTGAAAAGTAGCTTTACCCAACACTGGTTCTAAAGGATTTGCTGTCATAAATATGCTCCTGGCTAAAGGTGAGACATTTTATAAAACTAGTTATTCACTAGTTATTCCTAGTTATTCGACATGTGAGCAAAGGTCTTGTATCTCAAAGCACTTTTTAAATACATGGCTCTTTGATATCTGTGTGTTTTTGGTTAGTGTGTGTGTCTGTGCAACTTGGGTTGATCTCCTGAGGATTGTGGGTGACCTCTGGGTCCATCAGGAATGAAGCGGCCTTGCCTGTTCTGTCCTCAGCAGAGCGCCTGTCAGAAAACACACATTACAGCTGGAAAGATTTCAACCCACAACTTTCAATTTTCAAACATGATGCTTGTAAATATTAGTTGGACAGCATTGTAAAAGGTTTTGTAACGTGGAAGTTCAAAAGAAGATAGGATAATGGACGCATCTCATTCCTCCCTGTGTTATGCTGTCTTTGCTTCAGTTTGTTCACATATCAGAAGGTTACACTACAAACCAAGAATTTACCCAGCAAACCTATGAAAATACATTTATTGGAATCGCTTTCAAATTAGCCAGAAAATGTGTTGTTTATGAATTGTTGTAAACTCCCTGAACTCTGACTACACAGAAACAGGTCAAGTAGCCAGATGTCAAGAGGGTCTGATAGAGGTCATATTACACTGAGTACATGGAGGGGTGGGGGCTGGAAGTAAAAAGCTGACCTAAAATAAGAATATATTTCACACACACAACTACATGTTTGTTACTATCCTTGCGGGCACCAGAAAAGTGATGACTACTTTCCCCAAACCCTAAATCTAATCTTGATCCCTACTACCTCTTACCTAAAATTACCAACAACCTTTAAACTTAACCTAACCATTGTAGGCAGACTATTTTTTTGTTTTATCCTTAACATGCCTTTTTAAAACCAGAACTAGCCTTTTTCCCTGTGGGTATTACGTTTTGCTGTTTCTCAGGGCAGTTGTGATCATCTGAATGAATATTCTCACACAGACAAATATACCAGCTGTCTGTGAACTCTGAGTAGAGGTCATTTCACTGATTACAGACAGCTGCTTCTGACAAATCACACACTCGTGCGCACACACACACACTGTCTGTTGTGCTATCATTGTGTGGACTTTAAATTACTAAAATGTCAATGTAAAATGACCCGATTCAAGTCCTGTTGTCCCTATCCCCTTAAATGTACTATTTGAAAAATTCTCAGCCGTGACAATCAAACTACTTTTATCTTTCAGTGATCACATTACAAATGCTGTAAAATATGAACGAGGGATTAATATGAGACAATGATTTGCTACAACAGGGATAATCAAATCTTACCGTATGTGGGCTGGAGCCTGCTGGTTTTCTGTTCTACCATCATTAATTGCACCCATCTGGTGTCCCAGGTCTAAATAAATGCTGGATTAGAGGGTTGTAATTGATTGGACCTGGATTCGAGGGCCAGATTTGAGTATGAGGGCCCTACACTGTGCAGTGCTTTGTTACACACAAAACACATCCTAATAATTACACCATGCAAGCACAACTCAACCTCAATTTAAATTCTGTTCAAGTGGCAGAATAAGCACTGCATAGTTTAGGTAATCATTGTACCATCTAAACTGCTTTTTCATATTTATATATATAGTACAGTTTGTACTGCTTTTGTAAGCTGGTCACTGGACAACAAAGTAGTTATCTCACTTGTATTTTCTGTGTAGATCGCTTAGTAAGATCATGGCGATTTTGAAATGTCAGGGTTGTGGTGTCAATTCCAGTAGGGGGCAGTATGACAAGTATAAAAATGTATGCATTCATTACTGTAATGTGCTCTTAATAAAAGTGTCTGCTAAATTACTTTATGTAAATAGCACTTGGCTTCAGCTGTAATTATCCATTACTGCCACCTTATATTAACATGTAATTAAATTGACTATGTATACCGACAATTTAACAGTTATACACTTTAGCAACTAAGTACTACACCAGTATATGTCCTCACACGCAGAAGAGTCGTGTGTGTGCACGTTGTGACATCCGTGCCCATTTCAGGGCTCCCCTACCTTCTGAGGCAGGAGGACCAATCCAATAGGAGCGTTGAAAGGGAAAGCCTGGGCTGTCTGTCACAGTCCTCCAGTGAATTAGGGAGCGACACCCCACTGGTCTCCGGTAGCAGGAGACAGAGTCCCGCCCCAATAATGGGGCCACTCCCATAAAGTATCATGGAGGCCAATGGGATGGTTTCTCCTCTGGGACTGATGACTGCATTCAGAATAGACCCCACCCTGTGACACATACACACCATCCCCACACACTTCTGTCTGAAACACACATACACACACACAGACAGTCAAGATACACCCCAACTTTGAACACAGACACGCCATCGCCCACACTTCTGTCAAAACACATCTACAAGACACACATAAACAGATGTAATCTCTTAGAGAAGCATGCAGATAAGGACACACTTTGACCCATATCAGGTAAGTGGATCCGGGCTCCTGTTTCCTTGAGAATGGTTGACTGGTCTTGTAGCTTCAGGTACAGTGGCAAGAAAAGTTATGTGAACCTTTTTGTGATCTGGATATACAATGTAGTGATGAACATCAAGGCTTCTAGAGACTATGTAATTCAACAAATCTTAATTCTTAATCTTAGGACTCCTAAAATCGCTTTTCGAGACATGGTTCACATTATGTGATGCGTCTTGTGAGTAGTAAACAAAACTTTTAGAAGTCCTTGGCCCAGGGCGGGGGGGGCAAAATAAGGCCCGTGGGCCGGATATGGCCTGTTGAGACTTGATCCGGCCCGCAAGGCATTTAAATAAATGAAAAACCCTTCAAATGTTCTTCTAACTTCTAAATGTTCTCTAGACCTAGGGACATGCCAATATGGATTTTACACTGATGTTCATCATGGTTTACATATATGTTACAATAATATGTAAAATGTGAAAATCTGATGATGTCATATTTATGAAGAAATGTAGAACCTTCTAAATGGTTGACAAACTTTCAAGCAGAAGTGTACAGGTAAATCAGGGGTCTCACACACTAAACACACACATGGTAGGAATATCTACAATTTGGGGACACAAAACATATTTTCAGTTACAGTAACCATTTATCTTAACCCTAACTTAATCCATAACCCCAACCCCATTTGTAACTCTTAACCTAAACTTAATCCTTGAGCTAGAAATACAGTGCCTTGCGAAAGTATTCGGCTCCCTTGAACTTTTCAACCTTTTGCCACATTTCAGGCTTCAAACATAAAGATATGAAACTGTAATTTTTTGTGAAGAATCAACAACAAGTGGGACACAATCATGAAGTGGAACAAAATTTATTGGATATTTCTAACTTTAACAAATAAACAACTGAAAAATTGTTATTTTATGGGTATTTTTCTATGACTGATAGTTGTCCTATGGACAGACTCGCCCACCTCAGCTGTAGATCTCTGCAGTTCATCCAGAGTGATCATGGGCCTCTAGGCTGCATCTCTGATCAGTCTTCTCCTTGTATGAGCTGAAAGTTTAGAGGAACGGCCGGGTCTTGGTAGATTTGCAGTGGTCTGATACTCCTTCCATTTCAATGTTATCGCTTGCACAGTGCTCCTTGGGATGTTTAAAGCTTGGGAAATCTTTCTTTATCCAAATCCGGCTTTAAACTTCTCCACAATAGTATCTCGGACCTGCCTGGTGTGTTCCTTGTTCTTCATGATGCTCTCTGTGCTTTCAACAGACCTCTGAGACTATCACAGAGCAGGTGCATTTATACGGAGACTTGATTACACACAGGTGGATTCTATTTATCATCACTAGTCATTTAGGTCAACATTGGATCATTCAGAGATCCTTACTGAACTTCTGGAGAGAGTTTGCTGCACTGAAAGTAAAGGGGCTGAATAATTTTGCTCGCCCAATTTGTCAGTTGTTTATTTGTTAAAAAAGTTTGAAATCCAATGAAATGCAAAAATTTCAGTCTCTCAATGTGCAAAACTGATAGAGACATACCCCAAGCGACTTACAGCTGTAATCGCAGTAAAAGGTGGTACTACAAAGTATTACAGTTTTTTCCAATTGCTAACACACAAAATGCATAATTTGGCTCATTGTGTCAAAACTCAACACACAAGAATGCTTTACACAACACTTGGAAGATTAACATTGAACTGCCATGTCAAAACTCCCATTCTGCAATCAAAACTGCCATTCTGCAATCAAAACACTGTGACTTCAAAAGGCCCTCTTCAGATCAATAGTTAACACACATGCACATGAACAACAAACAGTCAAACAGACACAACACACTGGTCAACTTTACTCAAGACACTTCTGTCATTTGTAGTTTTTAAACTGTTTTTTATTCCCGAAACCAAGCCTCAGTGATACATTGTACAGGTAGTAAAACAACTCCCATTACAAGTCAGGGATCACTCTGTCGATTGGGGTCGGGCCACGTCACCTCGTCCACATCACAGGCAATGTTCTCCATTGCCAGGCAACGGGAAAATATCGCCGGGCGTGGCGTATCCACCCGTGGATCGAGCCCACCTTGATGTCTCCGCTTGCCTCCTGCATTGCTCGCAGGAGCGGCACTCGTGCATGTGTAGGCAGTCATAGACCTTCCACCGCCATGCCGAAAATAATTCCCCTATCAGGTTGAGGACTGGGAAATAAGGGGGCAGTTACAGCACCATGAAATGGTCGTGGTTGGCGAATTAGTCCCAGACCAGAGCAGCCTGGTTGAAACTGACATTATCCCAGATGACAACGAACATGGGCTGCCCTGGTTGGTCCTATGTGACTTGTAGTGCATGCCGAAATGTCAGTATGTGTGCAGTTTTGTAGGGACCCAGGGTGGATGGTGATGGAGGACCCCCTGAACACTAATGGCTGCACACATGGTGATGTTGCCCCCGCACTGCCCAGCGACATTCTTGATGGCCCTTTGGCCGATGATGTTTCAGTCCCGATGTCTGGTTTTTACCAGAGTCTCTTCCTCTATCTCCTCTCCCTCTTCCCTCCCCGTCTCTTCCTCGTTCTCCTCTGCCTCTTCCCGTCTCTTCCTCATCTTCTCCTTCCCCTTGGTCCTTTAGCCTCCATATTCACGATTGTCTCACGACAGGTGCTCATACCTGAATTATATATAGTGACTGATTGGTGTTCAGTTACAGGTTAAGTGTTTTACGATGTGTGCGGGAGTGTTGCTACTGTCGTGTGTGTTTTAACTATTGAATGGACGTGCTGACTGCAGAGTGTTTCATCATTGGCCAAAGTGTGTAACACATGCACGATGTGTGTAGTGTTTTGCCCCGTGTGTTACAGAATTGTTTACAGTGCCATGCCGACATTGTGTTTATTCATTTAGTGCCTGAGTGTACCAAATACATGCAAACGTTACGGATTCGACCCTTTGTTATGAGTATTCACTTTTAGTGTTTTAGCAATTGGAAAAAACTGTAACTTAAGGGGGCTGAATAACTTTGCATGTCCAATTTTTCAGTTGTTTATTTGTTAAAAAAGTTTGAAATATCCAATGAATTTCGTTCCACTTCATGATTGTGTCCCACTTGTTGTTGATTCTTCACAAAAAATTACAGTTTTCTATCTTTATGTTTGAAGCCTGAAATGTGGCAAAAGGTTGAAATGTTCAAGGGGGCCGAATACTTTCGCAAGGCACTGTAGCATTTTTCCTCATGGCTATCACTGTGTCAGTGAAACATTAACACACAAATAGAAAAGCACTAACTTTGAGACACACCCACAGACAGACTTCCAGATGGACAGACAGATAATGTACCTGATGATAGTTGGAAAGAGTTCGATGCCGTAAAGAAGAGAGACATAGACGGTGGTCGTCATACACAACTTCCCGACCAAAGCCAGTGCCATTACCAGGATGGGAGAATCTACTCACAAACACACACATACAAGCACACACATACAAGCACACACATACAAGCACACACATACAAGCACACACATACAAGCACACACATACAAGCACACACATACAAGCACACACATACAAGCACACACATACTGTTAGGTCATTAGACAAGACTTTAATGTTTAAATTTGAATTGTAATTATCTTCAATGCTTTTTCATGAGGAACATTTGGAATTTAAAGGAGCTATCTGTAGAAACTTGCATGGTGACAACAGAACTACTTTCTCTTTCATTGACCACTGTATAAACTGGTGTATATACTGTATTTCTTGGTATTTGAAAAATATGCAAAAGATTGAAAAATTATTACCTATGCTTCACTATTTTGAACAGAAAATACACTGGCAATGGGCATGTACAGGCATAGTTGTGTAGGTTACGTTTGAAAGGTAATCAGAGAACAGTAATCAGATTACAAAAACAATTGTGGATATGTAACAACTAACTGTAACTAATCACATTTAAAAAGTAATGTATTTAGATCATATGATGCTCCTAGTCCACCAACTGTACTTAATTTTGTTACTGTATGTATTTGAATGTATGTTAGTGTTTGTTGGTTTGTCTAGGTGTTTTGTGTGGGTTGGGGGTTTGGGGGAGGTGGGAGGGTCAGGATGGGTATCAGAGGGTCGGGATGGGTATCAGAGGGTCAGGATGGGTATCAGAGGGTCGGGAGGGTTGGAGGGAAGGTCAGGGATTATGTTTGGGGGGGTATAAATCGTAAAAATGTATTTATATATCACAGAAAACAGTATTTTTACTGTACTTTATTCTGTTGAATTCTTTATAAATAAAACAAAAAAGTAACTTACGCAACCCTGCGAACTGGTCTGTCTTTGATATAAATTATGCATTTTAGTCTGTGCTTTTGTGTGTTCCACAGCACTGCAAAGTGTAGAGAACCACAAGTCCATATAAATAAATTAAAAATTGTATTTATATAATATTAAGGAACACATGTTTTACAGCTGTGTATAAGATGGTCACTTAAAAGAGAAAGTAGTTTGATAGTTACACCTCGAAATTCTACAATTTTCTCCATTTATTATTATTTGTATTGACTCAAATTTGAATGGAATTGATACCAACCTTTGTGTCCATGCTTACAAGTTCCTGACTGTGTGGGTTTCAGTTTTCAGTGTTGGTGCGTGTGTATGTTTACCACAGAAGCGAGATGTGAGCAGGGACAGCAGACAGAAGGAGCCACTGAGGAGCAGGGACAGCATGCTGGTTGGACGTCTACCACAGTGGGCCAATAGGATTGGAAACAGCAGGCAGGGGGCCTCTGATAGGCCGCTGAAGAACTGAGCCAGGAAGATGTTCACCCCGAACCGGCCCACATTCATACAGATACCGTAGTAGGTCAGGGCAGATGCTAGCCTTACACACACACACAAACAAACAAACACACAAATAGACAGAAAAGAGAGCTGTGAAATTGAGTCCAGAGGTACAGTAGAACATGACAATGTAACACACTACACACAGACACACACACAAATCACTCCACACAGACAATAGAGGAAGACAAAATACACACAAAGACACAAACAGTAACCAAACACACAGACACAGTACCAAGACACACACAGTACCCACACACACACAGTACCCAGACACACACAGATTACACAAACACACACAGAGTACCCAGACACAAACAGTTGTTGAATTTGCTTATGAAGTGTCTGTAGTTACAGTGCTTATTATTACTAATCCAACATTTTACGATTGTCAGATTATTAAATTCTCAGTCAATTTGCTTGGTAAAATAAAGGTAAACAAACGTAGTAGCCCAGATGCAGGGACACACACAAAAAGTACCCCCAAACAAACACACAAACACAGTACACTGACACACAAACACCTACGCAATGTATCCCATAATGAGCAGGCGCAGCAGGATGGTGGGGCTCTTCATGTATCCGCAGTCAGAGAGTGTGTCTTCCACATCGGTGTTTGACTTCAGTGTGTCTGTGGCTTTCTTAAGTGCGTTTGCCTTGTCGGGTATTTGTGTGTCGTTGTCAGGTTTGTGTTTGACTTCTTCAGGTGTGTTTTTATCCAGGGGTTCTTTTAGCTCCTCCCTCTCCCCGCCTGTGTCTAACAGCTGGAAGGAAATGACACAAACACAAACACTTGATTTATTATGTGACCAGTAGTGGATCTGTACGACAGACAAGTGTGTCAATGTTGGTGTCATTGATGGTTTCCAATCTTTAGGGATCTCTGAAGATGAGAGAGAGTGGTTGAGCAGGCTAGAAACAGGGGTTGCAATTGCTGCAGTTTTAGAAAGTTTATCTAGCCCGGCTGATTTGTAAGGGTCTAGATTTAGCAGTTCTTTCAGAACATCAGCTATTTGGATTTGGGTGAAGGAGAAATGAGCGCGGATTGGGCATGGTGCTGTGGGGGGGGGGGGG
>JACXGM010003826.1:0-14074 GCA_016801145.1 Umbra pygmaea
AGTAAAACAGTGTTGGTCATCATCATAATCATGGCTAAGCAAATGCGACGGCGTGTAATTGCAACATATCTTTACGATATGAAACGTTATTGCGTTTGTTATTTCTTTCTGTCGTTGACAGCCTTTCTGGTAAGGTGTCACACTGGCAAAGGCATCGCAAATAGTGTTTTGTTTTGATTGACATCCGAGATTAGATTTTTTACTCGTCGTAAAGAGCTTTGTGGGGCCGTTTTAAGTGATCAGACAAATGGGTGGTTTTCCCTTGTTTTGTTGCCACAACTTTATAACACTCCTGACGAAGTACCTGTTTTTGGTCATCCTATTTCTTGTAGCCGAAATAGTCCCAAAGATTTTTACCTTATTTTTGGTACGAAACCATCCTTTTTTTCCTGCGTAATGCGTATCCTCTTCGTCGCTCATCTTTCGCTAGTACAGGTCTGCCAGTGACAGAGAATGTTGACTGTGAGCAGCGGCACAACAACCAATCACAGCGAACCAATCACTGTGCAGGCATGCGGAGCGTGCATGTCATCCCAGCAACAAACCATACAACAAACTTGTGTAAACTGTGGTGCTACCTATACTGTCATTGGGTGCTACCCGTCTTCACATCGCATGTTCCGGGGATGTGACTATCGCACATGCGCACATCGCGATGTCGATGCTAAAACACAACATCGTTCAGCCCTAGTATGTAGGATACTTACATGTACACTGTGACAAAGAACTTTTTTACTTTTGGGCTTGGACTGCCAGGCACTTTCAAATACACATCCTCTGGTTCGCCTGGTGCCTGTAAAAAAAAATTACAGTTGAATTAATTGATGGAAATACACTATTTTATAGAAAACTGTCTTTCGTGACTCATAGCTCATATAAATGCCTATTATCTAGGGACATTTTGAGGATTTGGGGAAAGTTTTAGGAAATTTGCAATCTTACTTTTTAAATATGAGATTGCCTTTTACTGAATTCTGTCATTTTTATTGAATATTTAGAAATTGCACAGGTAGAAGCTGTCAGTATAAGTGCATAATTAAAATTGATGAATAGCAGTACTTCCTGGTTTTGGGTGTTCATCCTTTTATTATTTGGTTAAATCAGGATTCCTGAAAACGGTGTAGTCAATTTCTCATAACAATAAAGACATTTCCATGACTAAAAGGGGTTAGGATTTTACATATTGTAAGGAGCACTTCCTTCATTTGCACCAGTAGATGATTATAATTAACATACTGTAATTCCCTTTGACTGAAAAATAAATGACAAGCTTTAACTTTGCTACTAGGTAGGCAACATTTGTGTTTGCCTAATTATTAATGCAAATGGGTTATTCATCCTCTCACCAACGTCTTTGTTTCACAGATGACATTGGGGTCACTGCAGCGCACTGAGATCAGAGACCCAGCATCTGTGTCTCCTACTGGTGTCCCGGCCCAGCCGGTGTGCCAGACAAAACAATCAAGAGAGGGCGAGAGAACAAAGTGATCATTTAGTACACACCTGATGGTGAGCATATGTCTGTGTTTATTTATTAATGTTTTTCACTTTTGTTTTACCAGGTAAGCTGATTGAGAACCAATTCACATTAGCAATGATGAACTGGACAAAGACATGATAGTTCAAAACAAAGTTACACATAGGGTATGTGTTAAAAATAACCTCTGTGTGTTAGTCTACCTGTGTGTGTGTGTGTGTGTGTGTGTGTGTGTGTGTGTGTGTGTGTGTGTGTGTGTGTTTGTAGCTGGCCTAATGGGGCTAACAGTGAGCACCTTGCGTTCTCTCCCAGGGGGGCAGGCGGAGGGCCTTCTTCAGGACAGATAGTTCTGGCTGGTAAAAGCGGAAAGTCTGGTCGATGGCGTGTGGCATGGGCTGAACATTAACCTGGCAGATGGCCAGAAGCTTGCTGTCCTCGTCCATGAAGGTCACCTGCACGTTGGGTTTGGTAGAGGGAGGGGAGAATGGATGACAAAAGGAAGAAGAGATTTTATATGTGAAGAGTTCATGTTTCATGGGAATCATGCTAACTGCTGGCTGTAGACAAAGTATACAATGATTATCATGAATGCCGTCCCAGAGAAGGGCCAGATAGATAGAGGATGAGGTTTTTGGGGAGGGATTGATTAGCCTTGGTGATGCGACTCAAAGTACATCTGACTTAAGATTCTGGAAAGGGAACTTTGATGTTGACGGCAAGAAGTGTTGATGATGAAGGGCGGGTACCCTCGTTATTTATCTCAAAGGGTACCCTCGTTATTTATCTCAATTTTCGAATTGAACGAACTGCGATTTATCGTTTACTAAATCACTGCCCCACGACACCGAACGGTTACTTGATCACGCCAAATTTGTATTTACAGTAATTGGAAGAGAGCACAAATAACAGTGTATGTTTTTGCAGTTTATAAAAAGCTATTTTAAGAATAGCAGGCATGTTACAAAGTTTATGAAGCCTCTTCATTTCTAAAGCAGGAGAGGAAACCGTTGCCTGGCAACAAGGCAGAAAACTAGTTCACGTGCAGAACCAACAGCAGAAAATTCCACAAAAAATACCAGTCAAGTTTTTGATATAAGGAAAAAAATTATTAACAACACTTGGCCAGTGAATAGCACATATACTGTATATAATGAGCAGAAAGACATTCAAAAAGGTACCATGTCTCCCGTGTCGGCATGCTTATGCAAATAGTTCTCAAATACGAACCAATCAAAATGCAGGAAGATTTTCTGAGTGAATACTGAAATTATTATATGCTCCTGTCCAGACCCAAGTACGTCACAACTCTGCGCTGTGAGTCACGTGGGTCACGTCAGCCGGGCAACATTTTGATATCTATTTTGTTTAAATGATTTGAAACATAACTTAATTAATAGTCATATAGAAAGTTTAAACAATCAAATGCACATATTAGAATACAGCTCTGACTGATATACACACACTCAATGGATTGTACACTTCAGGGTGTATTATCTACTGTTGATTTTCAGGTCTCTTGGTGGATTAGAAGATTTATAAATGTATTAACATATTAATGCGTTTGTGCACGCGCATGCATATGCATGTGCATAAAAACACATACAGAGCCTATTGATTGTGGGATCACAATTTGTTGGTTCATGGACCTTGTTGGGAGTTTAAAGTCAGGCTTTGGCTTAAGAGACTTACTTTAAGAAATAGACTGTAATGATAGATTGGATTAGCATGTTGGGTTCAGCAGGTTCTATTGTGCAAGTCATCTGGAACTTCATAAACAATAGTGTAGGTAAAAAAAGGTGTTTGGCAGTTCTATATTATTTGCACTCTCCAGGTCTTATCTTTGGTTAACTGTGTGTTTGGAAGGTCCAGTGGTAGGGTTCTAATTGTTTTTACTATTACATTTACTCCAATGCATTAAACAAGCACTGTTTAAAACTGCACAAATAGTGCCTCTGTAACTACTGTCGTACCATGTAAAAGATAGGTAAGACAAATTAAATTAAGACAAATTAAAATCATTTGAGGAATACCGGCAAAGTTGAACTCGTTCTTAAACAAGCCCAAATTCAAGATTAACAAGTTTTAGAAAGTACCTTTGTGAAGGTTATGCATATAATCATGGAATGTACCGGTAGATTTAAAAATCCTTATGCTTGCATCATTCCAGCTTCTAGAAATATTAAATAGGAAATTTCAACCTATCTGAAAAACTAAACAGTGAATATGAAACACTTTGAAACGGCACACGCAGTAATCCCTTGGCTTTTAACTTGGCTCACTGAAAAAGAGAAACTGCCCCTGGACATGTTTTTATCTTGGACGCTTGGGTATTTCAACCATACCTTGATTGACTTGGCCAGCACCACATTGGACGGATGCTTCTTGGCCACATGAGGAGTTCCGCTACTGGCTATAAGACTCGGTCCCTGAAAATGTAGATAAAAATACACAACAACACATTAATACATTTATAAATCCAATAATCTGCCAAGACAGCTGGAAATGTACAGTAGATGATAGAAATATAATGTGCATTAGCCAATCATATAGCATTACACTACCATTTGCACTAACCCTATAATATATCATGAACCCAATCATATTGAATTAACTCGTTGTATTATTGTTTTTATATCGTATTTGCATTCCTCAGTCTAAGTTAAGCTCTAATGTCCTGCCGTGAGGATTGTCAGGGTGACATTAGATTACCTGAGGGGCAACAGAATGGTCAGAGACAAAGGTTTGATATTTTAAGGGGATGTGCACGCTCTCCTTGGGCCGCAGATACACTTGTGGGTTGAGTGTGCCCTCTTTAAGATGGAACATGCCCTCTTCCACGGGGGTCAAGGATTTGTTGAGCGCCTTAAAATGCCTCCACTCCTCGCAGTCTGTTATGATTCTAAAGAGTGGATGGGGGAAGTTGAGAGTGTGTGCGTAAAGGAGAAAACAGATAAACCTTATATTGGTAAACACTAGACACATCATCAATCCCCTTTGCCAAATGGAATCTGTGAGAGAAAAGATAACACATACTGGCGTTTTAGGGAAGGTCTTTCTTTTGAATTAACACATTTAATGCACAAACATGAAGGAAAAGACGACTGCTTTAAACTTCAAAGGCTCAGATTTCCGGCACAGACAAAAGAGATGTCTCAATAGATAATATATAATTTACAAATTTTTCCCAAAACCCCACCTTCTAAATGAAGAACAGGATAGATGACCATTTCAATGAGCTCTTACTACTATATTACAATTACGGCTATTACTAACAGCTAGAGTGTCTCGCCTTTAAATCTGTTGATAACAATCAGGCAAATAGAGATGGTTTGGCCTAGCAAGCTAGCTGGCATAGCCAAAAGGAGTCATGCAAAATGAATGGCTCCAGTTAAATAACACGTTCTCTCAGTCTCCACAGACAGAAGGCCCTACTGCACTACAACATCAAAGCATTTCCATATTTCTCAGTCCTCACTCTCTCAAGAGCACTTCTATCAGTTTGCGATCTCTCATCATATACAAGCCATAAGTCTACACAATAAACAAACTGACACATTCAACTGCAATTCAGAAAAATTTGGGACCGTATGGCACATGAAAAAATAATAATATAAATAATTTCACCCAGTACTATATTGAAAACATATCATTAACACATTATGTGATGTTATACTTTGTGAATTTGATTTATTTTTTGAATATATATATATATATATATATATATGTATATATACACTTACCTACAGGATTATTAGGAACACCATACTAATACTGTGTTTGACCCCCTTTCGCATTCAGAACTGCCTTAATTCTACGTGGTATTGATTCAACAAGGTGCTGAAAGCATTTTTTAGAAATGTTGGCCCATATTGATAGGATAGAATCTTGCAGTTGATGGAGATTTGTGAGATGCACATCCAGGGCACGAAGCTCTCGTTCCACCACATCCCAAAGATGCTCTATTGGGTTAAGATCTGATGACTGTGGGGGGCATTTTAGTACAGTGAACTCTTTGTCATGTTCAAAAAACCAATTTGAAATTATTTAAGCTTTGTGACATGGTGCATTATCCTGCTGGGAGTAGCCGTCAGAGGATGGGTACATGGTGGCCATAAAGGGATGGACATGGTCAGAAAGAATGCTCATGTAGGCCGTGGCATTTAATCGATGCCCAATTGGCACTAAGGGGCCTAAAGTGTGCCAAGAAAACATCCCCCAAACCATTACACCACCACCACCAGCCTGCAAAGTGGTAACAAGGCATGATGGATCCATGTTCTCATTCTAATTACGCCAAATTCTGACTCTACCATCTGAATGTCTCAACAGAAATCGAGACTCATCAGAACAGGCAACATTTTTCCAGTCTTCAACTGTCCAATTTTGGTGTGCTCTTGCAAATTGTAGCCTCTTTTTCCTATTTGTAGTGGAGATAAGTGGTACCCGATAGGGTCTTCTGCTGTTGTAGCCAATCTGCCTCAAGGTTGTGCGTGTTGTGGCTTCACAAATGCTTTGCTGTATACCTCGGTTGTAACGAGTGGTTATTTCAGTCAAAGTTGCCCTTCTATCAGCTTGAAGCAGTCTGCCCATTCTCCTCTGACCTTTACCATCAACAAGGCATTTTTGCCCACGGGACTGCCGCATACTGGATGTTTTTCTCTTTTTACACCATTCTTTGTAAACCCTAGAAATGGTTGTGCGTGAAAATCCCAGTAACTGAGCAGATAGTGAAATACTCAGACCGGCCCGTCTGGCACCAACAACTGCATGCCACGCTCAAAATGACTTAAATCACCTTTCTTTCCCATTCTGACATTCAGTTTGGAGTTCAGGAGATTGTCTTAACCAGGACCACACCCCTAAATGCATTGAAGCAACTGCCATGTGATTGGTTGAGTAGATCATTGCATTAAGGAGAAATTGAACAGTTGTTCCTAATAATCCTTTAGGTGAGTGTATGTTTATATATATATATATATATATATATATATATATATATATATATATATATATATATACACTCATTTCAAATCTGATGATTGCAACACACTCCAAAAAAGTTGGGACGGTCGACTGTTTACCACTGTGTAACATAACCTTTTCTTTCAATAACACTTACAGTTGTATGCAGAAGTTTAGGCACCCCTGACAATTTCCACAACTTTCATTTATAAATAATTGGGTGTTTGGATCAGCAATTTCATTTTGATCTATCAAATAACTGAAGGACACAGTAGAATTTCGGTAGTGAAATGAGGTTCATTGGATTAAAAGCAAACGTGCAATATGCATCAAAATGAAATTAGACAGGTGCACATATATTTTTTTACTGCATAAACATTCTAAATGTAATGTAGTGAAGGATGCTTACTGAACGTACACACCGCCACAGACTTGAGCTTCAAAGTTACCAGAAGAAATTCATTTTCAATGGAAGCTGGCTTCTCATAGCTGCAAGGACTGGGAAATCAGTCGGCGTTGTGTTTTTTGGGCGTTTGGGCGTTTTGGGCGTGTTAAGCGATCAGAGCATCAAGAAGAAAAGTTGAAGTTTGTTCAACTTTATGGTAATGAGCTATGACGTGGTTCAGCGACAAACGACAGTCAACCAATCGGAATTTAAGTACGTCTGCTAGTCTTCCTTGCTTGATGTGAATGTCCTGCCACATCTGAGTCGCCAAAGTGGCCAAAAGCATACAAAGCTTCCCCATACTTTTTTGACAAGCATCCTTGACAGGGTGTCCAGAGCTTCTTTTGAAGCTCAAGTCTGTGGTGGTGTGTACGTACAGTAAAGAGTATGCCACCTAGCAATGCTGATGTAATTATGGTGTAAATCAGAATCATTCATTTTTCTTACTTCAGTTCTGGGTCATGGCTCTGGATGGTGACTGTCTGGGGTGTATTCAAAGGGTTGCATAGGATGTATTCCAGGTACTCAGTGGTGCCCAGGGAGACAAAGAGGGTGTGGTGTGTAGTGATGGCCTGGCTCAGCATGCGTGTGATACCCTCTGCCTTGCTGCTTTCCCTGTAGGCCTGCAATAGGCGCAGATCTCGTGCAAACTGGGCACGCTCTTCTTTGCGGCCCTGAGGGAAAGGAGGAAGTGGAGAACATTGAATAACAATTAGGAATTGTGTAATGGCGACTTGTTATAGCCTAAATCATTAATTAATCATGAATATATTGTTTTCCTGGGGGGCCAGTTATGTCGTTTCTGACTGTTTCGACAGTAAGACAATGTGGCTACACTACTGTGCATTCTTCATATACATTAGGTAATTCATTACCCTGGTAAACTAAAGACACATTCAATAAATAACAACTTAAAATGTTGGTCCATGAGGTAAACATCAAGCTGTGCCCTTCAGTATGGAATCCAGTATGTAGATACACTCAGGGCTGAAAATATTTCGACAATGACATTTTGGCTCTGTATGCCACCACAATGAATTCGGAAGGAAACAATGTGCTTTAAGTGTATATATTCATCTTTAATTAATATTTTTTTATTGATTGTATAAACCCTGTAAAGTATTACAACACATTTTATTTAGAGTCCACCAATTTTAGGGGCTCAAAGTAAACTGACAAATGAACATAATAATTTATTGAATGAAAACTTGGTTTCAAATCCTCTGCAGTTAATGACTGCCTGAAGTCTGGAACCCACAGACATCACCAGATGCTGGTAAATTTCAATGATATGCTCTGCCAGGCCTGTACCGCAGCTGTCTTCAGTTCCTGCATGTTCTTGGGGCATTTTGCCTTCAGTTTTGAGTTCGGTTAATGAAATCATTAATAAATACAGGGAACCAGTTTCATTGGCAGCCGTACATGCCCATGCCATAAGACTACTTCCACCATGCTTCACACATGAGATATTATGCTTCGGAACATGATCAGCCCTCACTTCTTTGTACACTTGTCTTCCAATCATTCCGGAATAAGTTGATCTTTGTCCCATCAGTCCATAGGACGTTTTTTCAGAACATTTTGAATACTGTAATCTAGGCTTCCTAATTTTGAAGCTTACCAAATGTTTACATCTTGTGGTAAACCCTCTGTTTTTACTATGGTGAAGTCTTTTCTCTTGACTGTTGAGTTTGACATAGACACACGCATGCCTCCTGGAAGGTGTTTTGATCTGGCCAACTGTTGTGAAGTGTTTTAATTCACCATGGAAATAATCTTTTTGTCCTCCACAGTTGATTTTTAGTCTTCCTGGCCTTTTTGTTGTTGCTGGGCTCACCAATGCATTGATTTGTTTGCTTGATCACAGATGGGTTTGTTTCAGTTTTTGGATGGGTTACTTCACTTTTGACTTCATAGTCACAGTTAACAGAAACATTTCTGAATTCAAATGCCACACCTGAAGTCAAATCTAGATCTTTTATTCTGCTTCCTTGTACATTAATTAATGTGGGAATCAAACACACACCTGGCCATGAAACAACTGAGCAGTAAATTGTCTGAAAAAATTTCGACCATTAAAAAGGGGGGACCACATATAAAAAGTGCTGTAATTCCTACACTGTTCAGCCAATTTAGATGTAAAATGACTCTAAAATGTGGGAAGTTGGCAATTTAAGATCATATTCATTATTTAATTTCAACTCCAATATGGTGGGGTAGACAGCTAAAATGAACAACAAAGTCAGGGTCCAAATATATATGGACCTAATTTTAACTATAGCTCATATTATGCAAATCATGTTCTGCAGGTAGGCCTAGAATAAAACAGTTTAAATGTGTGACAAAAAAGAGTGATTGTATATTTCTTTCTATTCTGATCCCCTGGCTACAAAAATGAATGAAAAGGGAATGCCATGTACAGTACTGTAGTCCTTAGACAACCAAGTTGCTAAATTTACCATGACATTTGTCTTGATGCCAGGGCAATCTTGTCCAGCCTCATATTGTCGTACAGCCACCATGCGGTTAAGCTTGCGTTGGCGTTCGCTGTCCTTCTCGCTCCAGGTTGGGGTGTTAGTGACGTCTGTTCCTTCACCTTCCTTCATACGGCTTTGGAGCAGCATCAACAGGTCCCTGTCCAACTTCACCAGTTTCTGAGCCCGTGCTGCATTACACACTGCAAAACAAAAACCGAATAAACGGCATTACAAAAGCCCATTCAATACTTTACTGCAAAGTATAATAGCATGCATACATTTACAGTGCATCCGGAAAGTATTTTTTCCACATTTTGTTGTTACACCTTTATTCCGAAATGGTTTAAATTATTATTCCCCATAATGACAATGTGAAAAACTGTGTTTAAAATTTTAGCAAATTTATAAAAGAAAAAACTATAAAACACATGTACGTAGTTATTCACAACCTTTGACACTTAAAGTTTTGCTCAGGTGCATCCTGCTACCATTGATCATTCTTGAGATGTTTCCACAACCTGATTGGAGTCCACCTGTGGTAAACTCAGTTGATTAGACATGATTTCGGAAGGCACACACATGTCTATATAAGGTCCCACAGTTAACAGTGCATGTCAGAGCACAAACCAAGCCATGAAGTCCAAGGAATTGTCTGTAGACCTCCGAGACACGATTATATCGAGGCACAGATCTGGGGAAGGGTATAGAAAAATATCTGCAGCATTCAAGGTCCCAATGAGCACAGTGGCCTCCATTATCCGTAAATGGAAGATGTTTGGAACCAACAGGACTCATCCTAGAGCTGGCTGCATGGCCAAACTGAGCAATCGGGGGAGAGGGCCTTAGTCAGGGAGGTGACCAAGAACCCAATGGTCACTCTGACAGAGCTACAGCGTTTCTCTGTGGAGAGAGGAGAACATTCTAAAAGAACAACCATCTCTGCAGCACTCCACCAATCAGGCCTGGGTGGTAGAGTGGCCAGGCGGAACCCAGTCCTCAGTAAAAGGCACAAGAAAGCCTGCCTGGAGTTTGCCAAAAGGCACCTGAAGAACTCTCAGACCATAAGAAACAAAATTCTCTGGTCTGATGAAACAAAGATTGAACTCTATGGCCTGACTGGCAAGCGTCATGTCTCAAGGAAACCAGGCACCATTCATCACCTGGCCGATACCACCCCTACAGTGAAGCATGGTGGTGGCAGCATCATGCTGTGGGCATGTTTTTTAGCAGCAGGGAGTGGGAGACTAGTCAGGTTCAAGGAAAATATGAATACAGCAATGAACAAAGACATCCTTGCTGAAAACCTGTTTCAAAGTGCTCTGGATCTCAGAACGGGGCAAGGGTTCAACTTCCAACAGGACAACGACCCGAAGCACACAGCCAAGATAACAAAGGAGTGACTACAGGACAACTCTGTGAATGTCCTTGAGTGTCCCAGCCAGAGCCAGACTTGAACCCGATTGAACATCTCTGGAGAGATCTGACAATGGCTGACGCTACCCATTCAACCTGATAGAGCTTAAGATGTCCTGCAAAGAAGAATGGGAAAAAATGTAATTGCTGTCAAAGGTGCTTCAACAAAGCATTGAGCATTATGAAGGCAACACAAACTCTGATTTGTCCCTTCAGAATAATAGCGCTCGAAATTCATTACAATAATCATTGTAAATTCATTGCATAGATAATGGATCCATTATCATGTGTTGCTAAAATTAGTCTATTGTTGGATAAACCAGACTCTAGTGAATGTTTTTCAAATTTACTAGTGTTTTCACATGAGAAACTGACAATATATTAAATCAACTTCTGTGTACAACATATTTGTTACTGTTTTCAATGAAACATTGTAATTGAAAACATGTTAAATGTTGTTTTTTGCAAATACAATTGCATTTGGTTACAATTCACTAGCTTTGTAATGACTTCGCAAAGATTACTGAAATGAATTAAAATGAGCAATATTATTCTGAAAGGACAAATCAGAGACATAACATACTGTTGTCAGGCAAACGTGTTTAACCCCCTGCTAGATCCGCGCCTGTCTCGGACCCCCAGATGTTGAAAAGGTTTTTTGGAGACCTGAACAGACACATTTGAGTAAGTGGGGAGAGGGTTGAAGATCTGTGCTTTTTTGCTGAATATTCTAGGTTACCTGAAGCTGCAAGATGGCAAATACACATAACGGAATTGTATTTTTTTCCTACTTTGCCGTTTTTCTTTAGTAGACCGAACGACAGCCTCCGTAGGTCTAAAGACCAGATTTTGTGGAAAGTTGAGAAAGAATGAATTTGCTTGCAAATTTAAAAATTATAATTGGAAAAAGTTGTTTCTACTGGTAAATGTGTGTTAATAGAGTACATTTAAAATTGCTAGTTTTAGATCGTGTCGAGCTATTATATTTTTATTACTCAGTTATATCATTGCCAACAATACTTAATACATTTTAGCTGAGCTATAGGGAACTTAAGCATTGACAGCCTTATATCAATCATTATTTGTGCTCTCAATTGATTTTATTATCATTAATATCCATTTAGCTGTACATGGTGTGCAATGCTATTTTATACCTTTGCTATTGCAATAGTCAGCATCTCTATCAAACATTTTGGCTGTGTAACAGCTCATACATTTTATTGCTTTGCTGTAACATCAGCGTGCACACCCTGTGGCTATCCAGGACAAGAGTTATTGGGACCACTGTTGTAATTTTAAGGTTCTTAGTTTTTCGCCAGCGGCTGTACAGACAAAAGACCTGGATACTAAGTCATATTGACACTTGGCAAGCTGACCAAGCAAACCACTTGAGCCACAACGTATTTCTCTGTTTTCTCAGATGTTGCAGAGACATCAGGTACTGTAATAAAACACATAGGATGAAGAATGATTTAAGACCAAACCTTTAATCAATTTAGAATCAAAAACTTGCCTGATATAAGCCCACTAATAATCTGTGAACCAAATAGGGGAGGGAACATATAAATAAGGGAGATATACAAAAAAGGAAAAACTGGATCAAAGGAAAAGGCCCTGAAGTATTTTCTCATCTATATCATTGTAGACTCACTGATATCTAACCAGAGGGATTTCTGTCTCCATCCCTCTTTTTCTCTCCTCCTATTCATCTCTCCCTACTTTCTTCATACCTCCCTTTTGCTGTCTATTCCCACTCTCTGCCTATCAATCTTTCAATTTACCACTCCCTCATAGTCTATTAATTTCTCTCTTTTTACCATCTCTGTCTGTCACTCTAACCATTCCCTCTCCATCTCTCTCTACTGACAGGTCTTCACATCCCTCCCTATCAGATAGGCATCAGTGGTTTGCAAATCACTTTGCTGAATAGTCTCTGGGTAGAACGCACTAACTACAGGCTTGGAGAAAATGGTACACTATTGTACTTTGTCAACAAACTAAAGAGAACTACTGTCTTTCTGTTTGTGGAATTGTTTCAGACACCTTGTGTCTACACAGAAGACTGGGGTTCGATACCCGTGTGCGACCAATGTCAAGTTATTATATTTTTACTATAGAAACGTTGGGAAATTTTGTCTTGGAAAATAATTTTATAAAATATAATTTGTCGCCGTTTTGAACATTATATCACAAGTCTACTCTTTATACTTTTTATACCCTTAATGTTTAAACTATTTCTGCATTGCTGAGCCATGGCACAAGATTTTCACTGTACCTGCAAATACATCTGCATCTCTTGGACATGTGACAATAAACAAAACTTGACTTATTTCATCAACCAAAAACTTTATTTCATGGTTACTTTATTTTTCTGTCTGACCTCTAACATGTTTGTGAAGGAGCCAGTAATTGGACACACTGCAAACACATTCACATTACAAAGCCATCCCTCTCTCCCACCTAGGACAGTCTGATCACCTCTCATTGTTCCTACTCCCTAAATTACACCCCCCTCATCAAACGTGTGAAACCATCACTGACGACTCCCACAGCACTGGGCCCAACAAACCCATTCCCAAAGGGATATTGATACTGCAAATTCTGTTTGCACAAACCTTTTAGTGTATATGTTAAAAGACGGTATGTGACCATGTTTTTTTGGGGGGGGGGGTGAATATTCATTATTACCCCTGCTTAGCGATCAATAGAACATAATTAGACAAATATAGAGTTATTGAGATTTATGATTATGAGTATCAAGTGGGATCAAACAGATACGAGAATTACGAGATTTAACACTTTCGTTCATATATTGTTTGCGTTCCTGAAGTTGTTCTTTAATATGCTCATAAAATCAATATTCTATGTGGTATAAATGCCAAATTAATATTGATATTGCAAATTCTGTTTGCACAAATGTCTTGGCAAGTACGTTGAAAGAGAAGTAAGCTGTGCCCATGTTTTTATAAAGAAAGAAAGTTATCATCACTGTTAATAGTCTCTGTCCGAAAATATGTATTTCTTCCAGCAGAATAGAGATTTGGACTTGTGATCATCTGCTTTGTAGACAAATCATTTACCCATTATGTTACGGCGCTGTGACAGATTCTGCCGAAAACAGAGCTTATAGCGAACAACCTCCAAAGACAGAGTTAATATAATGTGTTATAAAAATAAGTTGTGAATGTCTATTGAGTAGTCGGGATGGTTTTAAACTATAAATAATATGTCAGACTGTAACTTGTTAGTTATAAATACAACTTTTGCACTTGGTTATTGAATTAGAAGGCAGGAAAATAT